>JBBPJQ010000493.1:0-22960 GCA_038088795.1 Boletus rex-veris
TGGGCTTATCGGTCAGATGACTCTGGGAATCCGCTCGCCCTGCCAAATTCAAACCCAGATTTACCAGTCCGTCTATCGACGGTTTGCCTTGCCGCAACCTCTTTTAGACGGACTGGTCACGAGTCTAGGACAACGGGGTGTTTGGAGTCCGGGGCTGTGAATTACTTGGACGTTCGCGGCACCGAGAACGGCGGAGGTTGAAAATAGGGTGAATTGGAAAAAGTGCGGGGTTATATTGGTCACGTGGTGTGGTGTCTGGACTGTGTCACATGACGTAAGGTTTGAACTAGGAAATTGAAGTGATCGAGATCTAGATATGGGGTATCTGGGGTCTGATAATTATTTGTACCTTTTTCTTATCTCTCCGTTCCATAGCTACTTTCAGTTCCAGCACACGACGACCACCTATGGCCGCCCCTTCGTCCTATGGCGTCGTTCCGCCAGACACACGCACCTTACAACATGCAGGTCATTTTCCCCTCCTCCCCACCACCCAGTTCGCCCGCATGCATCTCGAGCACCTCACCGCCCACCCCCCCGACTCCATCCTCTTCCCCTTCCTCCATGGCCTCGACGGCGACAACGACGCCCAATGCATGTTTTTTGCCTCCCCACCTTCTCCAGATAAGCCCGTGCACCCTGCAGCCATGATTCGCGACAGCTCGGGCCGTGTCGTCCGTCCGCCTCGCTACAGGGGGCTCGTTTGGGTCGTCTGCGACGACAACCTCGACGCACCCTCCTCCCCAATCCCCGAAGAGACCGAGTACGATACCGACTCGGACGACTTTTCGGAAGATGATCTAGACATCCAAATGAACCTGCTCGATCAAGACGCTCCCATGGATGTTGATCCGACACCCTCCTTTATGCATCCTACTACCCTCCGCATATCCACCGCAGACCCAACCACAAACACCAAGACTTCCGTGCCTTCTCCTAGCGCACCCCTCGATATTCTATACACAAATGCTAAGCCACGTTCCACCCACGACCGTAGACACTCTCCTACGTCCTCCTCTGACGCGTCAACTGACGCGTCCTCGTCCTCTTCCGACTCCCATTCGAGATCCACGAGCGCCACATCTCTCCCTTCCCCATCCAGTCCCCCGTGTCCCAGCCCACCCGATACTCCTGTGTTCGACACCACTCCCTCATCCCAATCTTCTACAGGCACGTCGCCTTCCTGGTCCCCCGTGAGCCGTGCTAACCTCCTTAGCAGCAATCAACGTTCCTATTGAAAAACCTCTCAAAAAGTACCCTATCTTGACCTGTACGTTCCTTCCCTCCCAGCTCATACAACCCTCTCTTCCCTCGCGTACGTACGAATTCCACGGTTGGGCTCGTGGAAGCACGGTGGCACTTGATGTCAACTGGGAGTTTAAGCCGGCCAAAGTCCCTGATGGTATCAGCTTACGCAATTTTGGCATACAGCTCGTAAGTCTTGTCGCCTTGTCCGTTCACAATTTCCCAACTCCAAGCAGCCTCTCTACACATCTATCTCAGATATTGTCGTATACTCTCCCAAGGGTCCTACTCCTGCCGCTCTCAGAGTTGCATCCCGGTTTAAGATGGCTGTCGAGAAAAAGAGACGAGAGCGGTTAGAAAGGTGGGTGCAGGCTGGCTTTCAGCTCGAGCTGGAAAGCCACGAAGAGCAGGATCCCCACTCGACCCCCGAAGGATTCCTCAAATACGGTGTATATGTACTCGACGCCAACGCGGAGCAGTTGGAGCGTGATCTTCCCTGGCTCGTCGTCAGGAAAGACGGCGAGTGTGCAGGTGATTGCGAACGCAACGTCCCACCGCGGACCGAAAGCGCATTCTGTCCCCTTAGTGGGATGACTGGCCTCACAGAGATGACCGACGGACGACTCGTTGGCGAACTCGAACTCGAGGCCATGTTGGCGGCGGAACAAGCCGAGGGCTTGTCTGGGTCTGTCCAGTCCACCGCGAATTCCATTCCTTCACTCGACTGGTCATCTGACGTGCCCCTGAATGTCAATACACGTGTACACAGATGCAAGCGCGCGAACACGATTGACTTTGCTCGACGTGAAAGGGACGAGATGAGGGATCTCACACGCACTTCCGAAATTTTGACCGTGTGGGGCAGTGACAACAGAGACGTGCAAGCGGTGTGTGTTTTCCTTTTTTCCTCACTGCTCTGTTCATGCATCATGCGATAGGACGAAGCTTCCGGTAGCACGACAGCTACATATTGGAATCCAAATGTGGGTCAAGTGTTCCTGGGGAACGCGAATGACGTTCCGACTTGGAAACCTCTTTTAAGACGAAGGGAACACATACGGCCTCCTGTAGAACCCGGTTGTGCAACCCACCCGACTACCTCCCTCTACTTAGATCCATTCGCGGATCCTTATATCTCCCATGATCCCGAAAAACCTTCCCCGTTTAGCACACATACGAATGACCCCTCGTGCGGTCTCGGATTTGATATCTGCATCGAATGCCACGAGCATGCTCCCTTCCCGTCTGTGGCTCATCTACGGGCCGCGGAGGAACATATACGGTTGATGGAAATGGAATGGGTAGAACTGTGGCATCGACACTGGGATCAGCAAGGTTGGCGTGTTTCCCCGTCCGACTCGTCCATTCCTTACACCCGTGCTAACTCACTCTGTGATCACTTCCCTCCAGGAGCAATCCCACCTCGTCCTCCTCCACACCCTTCCGCTATCATTCATTTCCCCTTTCCAAGTTCTCCGTCGCCGACACCCGCGGGATTGAACGCGCTGTTACCCGTGATCAGATTTTTGGAGAGAATGGTCATGCCAGGGGCGCTGGGGAATCTGACGAGCAGTGTGGGAAGTGGATGTAGTAACGGAGTACCTAAGACACCCCCGAAAGCGCATACACTACCTTCGCCATGGCCGCCCATACCAGAATCGAGCGAGAGCAGAAGTGGCTCGATTACACCTCAGAGGCCTGTCCCTGGAAGCACGAGCCACGAATACCCGGTCGACATTCAGAAAAGCGATCTGAGCGACACGACAACCACGACGCCTCCAACATACCGGCCTCGTCCGCTCAAAGTCTTGTTATATTCAAGTGATGGCTACACGGAATCATCTGTTCCCGCGCTTTGTTTACTTATGGCTGTGAAAGGATTGACTTTGCCGGAGGCGTACCTGGAAATGCAGGTTGGATTCCACGCTCGGTCCCAAGGTCACCGGCTGATATAGCTGTAGGTTACCAATCGTCGATCGTTTTTCGTCTATCAATCCGAGGTTGCTTTCCTGAAAAGGGTTGAAGGTCGTTTGGGGGTAGCTAATATTTCACTTCGCTCACGATACCAGTATGGAGATATCCAGCGAGGAGCCTCTGGGCAAGCAGGCCATTTCCCTGTTCCCAGGAACAGTGCTAATGGACACCGACCTCATGCGCTGACCATCAATTACGGTTCATCTACACCTGTCGTACCTCTGCCCGCCGTGTCGACTACAACGAAGCACTTGAGGCGACCAAGGGCAAACACGTTGCCGTCGTTTATATCGGATCATCAGTCGTGGTTTGATGACGCCAGATTTGATGGAAGTTTCCCGAGTCGCGTGCTTCCATTTCTATATCTCGGGAACTTGTACGTCGTCTCATATATTCATGTCTAATGACGTTCTAAACATATATGCAGGAACCACGCCGCGAATGTATACATGCTCCACGCTCTGGGAATCACACATGTTGTCTCTGTTGGCGAATGTGCTCTCGTTCCCCCACCTCAAACGCCCACCTCCGCCTCTCCCTCTGGCCCCACAAATCCCATTTGCCCTGCACTCCCTGGGAGTCCTGGAAGCCAAGGCTCCCTCTGGATTGAAGAACGTGAAGGCCGGATTAAGGTCCTCGACATCAAAGGTGTTTGCGACGATGGCATCGACACGTTGGAGCCTCAACTCCATCCAATCTGCACCTGGATCGAAAAAGCGCGTCTCGCGGGGGGTCGCGTGTTGGTACACTGCCGCGTCGGCGTGTCCCGGAGCGCGACGGTGACTATTGCATATGTGATGCAACACCTCGGGCTGAGCCTCGTCGAAGCGTATTTGGTTGTGCGAAGTCGCCGATTATCTGTATTGATCCAGCCCAATATGCGTTTGTTATACAACCTGTTGGGATGGGAAGTGAGGTTGGCGAGGGAACGGGCAGGTGGGGACGAAGGAAGGCTAAGGGAGGAACTCGGTAGGTCGTTGAGTTGGCCGTATTTGGCGAGAGAGGTCCACGCGTTGAATGAAAAGTATTTGGGCTGAGATATTGAGGGTGCGTTACCTTTTTTTCTCCCCTTTTCATGCATGTTTCCTCTTCACTGTTGTTGTTGTCTGTTTCGACTCTCCTATCCCCTTTCTTCTTCTGTTACCTTGCCTTTGGCGGCGTCAAATGTACGCTCTCATGCGATGCTTGCCTGTCTTCAAGTTCCATGTACGACCATACGCATTACAGGCTGTACAACGAACATGTACGTGCCTTGCTGTACGCATACATACACGTGATTATGATGCTTTCAGTTGTTCTGTCTTCTCTTTTCCTTTCTGTTTCTCCCTCTCTTGGCTTCAAGGTATCCATGCTGCCTTGTTCGTCTTCATGTATATGACAGTGCAGTTGCCTCTATTTATCTACTCGTGTGTTGAACGATGCAGATGGGGTCGTGAATCGGTTTGTGATGCCAAGTACTGAGTACTGAATTTCCGCAGCTGATGACGAAGGTGACAACGTAGATGACAGCAAAACAGATGGCGTTTGACGTCGGGTGCGCAAGGCTGGTTGTCGAGATCTCGGTCGAGAGATTGTCAATTTTCCATGTCGTGCGCTAAAGTGCAAAGAAAGATGTCAAATTCAACTTCGTGCACCTCTCTCCCTGGCATTCTCTTTTGTCAAACTGCTGCAACTCGACTTGCAATTCCAATTTTCTTGTGTGCGTCTTCCAGTGCCTCGTGATCGTATCGAGATGCAATTGCACTGCATGGCCGTGGTCCGGTTTAGCAACTGGTCAGCAAGCTTTTGTGTGTCGATTGCACCACGTACGGTAGTGGGGCACTATGTCCTGCTCGTATGACGACGGTGCCTGCGTGAGTTCGGGGATGGGCGATATCAACGTTTAGGAATCAAAATCGAAATCATGGCTGGTCACCGGTCAACGCGTTCATGGGCAAGAGGTGTACAGTACCAATGTACCATCAACATTCGACGATCTGCTCGAGATCTAGACCGAGTTCTCTTGTTCGCGTTGCCCGCCTCGTGGCTCGCTGGAGGATATTATACATACTTATATGTGATCTGGACCCGCCGCTGTAGATTCAGACGTCGATCAATGGGGACGAAAAGGAGGAATCCAGTGTGAGCGGGTCCACTCGGAGTGTTGGGAGGCGTCATCGCTGGAACAGCCTGACAACATGTTTGGGTATCATAGAGCCAGTTTGGATCGGCCAGTTTCTCGAGATCTGGAAATGGGGTTACCGTAGCGTGTCTTCATGGGAGGTAGTTGTAACGTGGACAGTTGCTGACCTGCGACCGTGGGATCGGTGTGCGGGTGACGGTGCACGTGTGTGCCGTGCTCGAGCGGGATTTGCCGCCGTTCGAGTGGTGTCGCCCTCATAACCAATGCTCCGCTCGATTATAGTACGCTCTGCAGTTTCTCGCTCACAAGAGGACAACGCAGCGTTCCAACATGCCACTGAAACTGCAGGTCTGCAACTTACTGGCAATCGGATAACGGTCGTAAAGGTCCGTAAGCAATCCAAGTTCTACCGACCGCGTACTTCATTTCAGTCACGTCTTGTAGATTAGTACGAAATTTGATCAAGGGCTGTGGTTATTGTTATTTGAATTATGAAGAATTATCCGGTAGAAGACGTTACCGGGTTGTTCGCGTCCGCCGTACGCTCAAAGGGTGTAAACGCAATGCATACTGCATTTTCAACAATATATAGCTACAGTAACGCTCGATCAGAGACCCCTTATCCCGCGTTCTGCATTTGCATCTGCAACATGCCTCTCAAATTTCTTGTTGATGGGCCGGAATACCTATCACGCAGTGGACAGCCGTTTACGCCTCCCGACGTGGATATGAACGCTCTGCGTGCTGCCATCCCAAAACACCTCTTCGAGAGAAGCACAAGTCGAGCTTTGCTTTATACTCTCCGCGTTTTCCTTATACCTTTATCCCTATATGTCTTCGCCACCAACATTGATAAGCTCACCAGCTTGGTGCCGGGCGGTCCATGGATCAAATCTATTGTCTACTGGACACTTTGGTGCACATACTGGTGGTGGCAGGGACTTGCATGGTCCGGCGGATGGGTTCTCGGTAAGCCTGTATTTGTCTATAAACTGCTATCGGTATTCTGACAAGCTACAAGGACATGAGGTGCATCCGGTTTCGTAGGTCATCCAGCGGATCACTGACAGTTCGTTCTATAGGCAGGCCATGATAACGTAGGCAAGAACATGTACCTCAATCACACCATCGGCTTTCTCTGCCACAGTTTCATATTTGTGCCATATTTCTCTTGGAGGATTACACACATCCGCCATCACAAGATGACTGGCATGATGGAAAACGAGGAGGTCTTCGTTCCCTATTTACGATCAGAAATAAAGCTACCTCCAAAGGTGGTCGCTCAGAAACACGACTACGACGAAATACTTTCCCAGTCTCCTTTGTACACGCTGGTTCGTTTTCTTGAGATGCAGATTTTTGGACACCGTGAGTAGCATCTTTCAGCTCAGAAACGATGGCTTATCGTGATGTTTTGTAGATGCCTATTACACGTGAGTACCCTCTGAGATACTATCATTATCGATGGTCTAACCTACGGACATAGTTGGAATCAGATGGGTAGCAGGCGGTACCCAAAAGGCACAAACGTGCGTTGATAAAACATCTCCTGTTTCCCCGTCTCATGAGCAAAACAGCACTGGAAGCCGTCCTCTGCCCTTTTCAAAGATACGGAACGGAATGCAGTCATTGTTTCGAACTTTGGTCTCATAGTAATGTTCTGCTTGTTGGTGGTTTGGACGATGGCGACTTCTATCACCAATGTGGTGGCTCTGTATGTGATCCCCTGGTGCTGGGCGAACCACTGGTGAGTACACCTGTGCATTCCCTCTACGTACCCCTAATTTGGCGATTAGGATTGTCACAATGGCATTTGTAGGTCCCCAATTTGGGATGCGCCTCGGCGGTCAACTTATGAGCTACGTTGGTCTTTTTACAGCTACAGCACACTTGCGCCACCATTCCACACTACAGAAAAGGGGAGTGGACTTGGCGAAGGGGAGCTCTCACAACGGTTGACCGGGTAGGCCCAATTAGCAATTGTGTCCTGATGAGAGACTAAGAGATACCCTAGCCATTCTTGGGTTTCATTGACAGCTATTTCCTACTCGGGGTTAACCGCTATCATACAGCTCATCACCTGTTTTCCACTGTAAGTAATCTCTGAGCCATACTCTCGGGCTACATCCATTGACACTCTTTGACAGGTTCCATTTTGTGCGTGGCATGCACTTGTCAAACTCGTCCGTGAACCATGCTGACAATCACTTTGGAAACTCGCTTAGATAATCTACCCGAGGTACATGCTACCATTCGACCTCTTCTAGGAGACGCATATTCTTACGACTCAACCGGCGTGTGGCGGGCTTTGTGGCGATCGTTCGTCGAGTGTGTATTCGTCGAAGATACAGGTGACATTTTGTTCTACAAAGGCAGCGCGGGCACTGCTCGGAGAGAAGTCGCTCCGGGGGTAGAGCGTCACTGAAGATAACAACTTCGATTTATCGTAGAACGTGGACTTGCTCATCGTCGCTCTTTGTGAGAGAAATATTATATTTTTCGAGAGCATGTGATAGCGGTCTGCCATGACTTTGGTTTTTATAATAACCAGTGTTTCTATTAGATTTCCCTCTCTTTGGATTGAGACTCGGAGTCACAGAGCTTTGTGAAACATGGGACCGAGACTTACACCTTGGAGTTGTTACCCCTGTTGTGGCGTTACACCATGAACCTACAAACAAACCTATGATTTCTCCGGCGCTCTTCGTCCCCCATTTGTAGATCGCCTCCGTTATCGTGTTTAGGGGTGCGAATGAGAACATGATGCATGCACGGAGACCTTTGAGCTCAGCAAAGCCGGACCCCAAGAGATGTTCCGTTGGTGATAAATGCCAATCCGGCTTTCACCTGCGCCAGCCGAGAACACGAGCTTCATGGCTGTGTTGCGCAATATTGTCGTGTACTATCCTGATCTACAACGTTTACTTATACCCGAGGACCGGGGAGGGTAAACTCTACTTTGAATAGCACCTGTGAGTCATGCAGACATGCTTTTGAATCAATTAGATTGTCATGGGCCAACAAATGGCCTTGGGAAGTCGCTAGCGAGCCGACGCAGTTGCTCCAACGGTGATGAGACTCCAAGTCGTGCGGCGTCTTCGACTGCTGAATGTTGATCGAGCCGAGTACGTAGTAGGACTACAAGCGACGACAGCATCATGTGGCCTCCGCTTCCGCCTATCCACGTTGCATGGATCACGGTAGTGTTGCTGTACCAAGGTGAAGTGACTTCGAGGTTAGTTCGCTTCGCCTCGGATAAGCGCCACTTCGCAGCAGTCCGAAGTCGCCGAGTTCACTTCGAGAGACCCGTCGAACTACTGCAGATTATCTTTACACTTATCTTGTATCTACTGGCATTGGCCCCTGTCCCTTCTAGCTGTACCCTCGAATGGATGACTGGTCCAAAAAGTATGTGCAAGGGTGGAGTTGGCCGAGATCCGCCAAACCAAGATAAGCAGCCTTTATTGAACACCGCAGCAACAAACTAGTAACAGATGTGACTGAAGTAATTTTGCCTTCGGGTCTCGACGAGGCTTCCTCTTCATTGAACGGTCACATCAATTTCTATGTCCAATGTTGATTCCAAGTCTCAGCAGGCTAGCAGATCAGAATCATGGGGTGCACTGAACGATGCAACAAACTTTCACCTGCCATTGTCGAGGCACTCTAAATCCTCAAGTTCAGTTTTAAGCAGGACCGACTCAATTTCACCCCAGATCTAGTCGCGGATGATAGGGATTATACCATTTCAGGTCCAGTTACTTCGAGAGCAGTTGACGAGTTGATGGAGGCGGCGGCATACGATGAACTCGGGCAATTATTTGCGAATGAGAGCGACACGTACGAATAGTAGTATCCCATTAGTCTTCAATAGAATAATTTGATTGGTTGGAAGTGACGGGCCGTGTTGTCGGCACTTCGAGAGGCGAAGAGAGACCACTTCGCGCCACCTCGATCGCACGAACTAAGTCGAATTCAGGATAAACCGCCACTTCGATTCGATTCAATTCGCCTCGCGGCAACACTAGATCACGGGGAGAATGTTACGGCTGAAAAACGCTTCGATGCTCTTCGCTTCCGCCCTCACTTCTCTCGTCCATGCAACCTGCAAGAGTCTGGCTCAGTGCGTACCCGAGACATTGAATGACTGGTTTGCACTCACACAGCGTTGTCCACGACAGTCACCGGCGCGTCCTCTGGGTTTGGAAAAGCCCTCACTGAGGTCGTCCTCCGCAAAGGCGACATTGTCGTCGCCACCCTTCGCAAGCCCTCTGTTCTCGCCGCTCTCACCAAGCAATACCCTCCCTCCCAACTCCTTCTCCTCACACTCGATGTTACCCGTCCCTCTGACATCTCTGCCGCCTTTACCCGCACCCAAGAAGTCTTTGGAAGACTTGACATCGTGTTTAACAATGCCGGGTACGGGTATTTTGGTGAGATCGAGGCCATACCCGACGAGAATGCCCGGGCATTGTTAGAGGTGAATTTCTGGGGAGCGGTTGGTGTTAGTCGCGCGGCGGTTAGGTTCTTCAGGGAGGTGAATGCACACGGAAAAGGTGGGATATTGTTGCAGAATAGTTCGATGTTGGGGATTTCCGGAGCGCCTGGTGTTGCATTTTATAGCGCGAGGTGAGTAAGCGGAGAACATTAAGTCATGTCGAGACGCATTCCCGATGATCTCAATCCTGTGCTTTGTCTAGTAAACATGGTGAGGATGGTCCTACTCTTCCCTCGTCGACTTGATTGACCTAAACATAAACGTAGCCTTGGAAGGCTTCACAGATTCGTTTTCAAAGGAGATCCCACCGGAATGGAACATCAAAGTACATACCTCAACTCACATCCCATCTTCCCCACTGATCACTCACGCGATTAGATCTGCATCCTCCAACCGGGGAGTTTCGACACCAAGCTCCTTTCCGGCACCTTCTTCACACCTCATCCCGCCTACGCCAACTCTGCCACCGTGGCTAAGCGTGATTTCTATCGCAATGTTG
Source organism: Boletus rex-veris (assembly GCA_038088795.1). Taxonomy (NCBI): domain Eukaryota; kingdom Fungi; phylum Basidiomycota; class Agaricomycetes; order Boletales; family Boletaceae; genus Boletus; species Boletus rex-veris. The sequence continues at coordinate 10,339 of JBBPJQ010000493.1, forward strand.
TGCCTGAGGGTGATCCGTACAAGTTTGCCGAGGGGTTGTATCAGTTGGTTGTCAGCGCAGATGAGGGCAAGAAGATGCCGTTTTTTTTGCCGATCGGAGAGGATGCGTTGGCAAAGTTGCGGCTCAGATTGAAGCGGATGGGTAAGACATTGGTGGATGTGACACCTTTGTCCGCGGATATGAAAAAGGACGGCGACAAGGCTAAGACCATGGCCAAGTTGTGATAGAGTGGACGAACGCGTGTTATTTAGAACGCGTCCGACGGCGTAATTTCTGGATAGCCATGCTTTCTAATGAACAGCTTCTTTGCTGTACGTGATACCTGGGTATGCGATGTTCAAGTGTCGCAAGAAACTACGGACGATGATATGGTTGGCATCGCAGTGTGTGGAGGATCAGCATTGTGTTTCCGTTATAGAACGAGTCCGTCACTTTCAGATCAAGGCAAGAGATCATCTTGTCAGACGACCTGGACTTGATAAGCTGGTCACTAAATGCATTGAAATTTGAGAAATGTGGCAAGGATGGAGCATTTTGGAGGGCTTAGGGATTGTCAATCCCACGATCCCCTGCGCGGAGATCATCATGGCATCTGGCTGGTTTCCTCCTGCCATAACGGGTTGGTCTCTTGGGGCAGTGGTAACTTTCATATAGGATCCACAGGGTTGACACCCCATTGGAATTCTGCCCTAGAACGATCCCCAGGCCGTCGGGGCGAAGACCAAAACGTTCTGGTACTGATTCTTGTGCTTGCTCTGGATTGGTTGTAGCTCCACTGTGCTGCGAACCAACGTCGAACATCAGAGATGGTCTTTTGAAAATCCATGATTTTTTCGGCGAAACAGCTGGCAAAGCGCTGAACAGGTGTATGCCTGTTGGCCAGAAGCCAGCCCGGTCGACGTAGTACGCAGCATACTGGACACCGTTCAAGTTGAAATCAATCAACCATGGGACTGACGGAAACTCGGAACAACGTTTCCCACAGTCATCGTGGAACCTTCTTCTCTTCATCAAAAGTATCAGGAATTTCACTGCGATATCATCTCACCCATCACCGCGGCGAGGCAATGCGCAGAGCATGGGTGGATGTGAAACCGAGAATGACGAGTACGAAGAGGACAAGACCTGCGGTCACTCCAACAAGCGCTCTACCAGGCCGCAAGTAACTTTGGATGCATATGTACATGGAATCCAAACCCAAAGTATTTCACTTATAAAGTCGCGAAAGGATTCTCCATGACACAAGGTCTTCTTGATAGAACCCTGACTCATGGACGAGATTGTCTCCCAGTCAGAATGCGGAACTTGAAGGTACACCTCTCTCCATTCGGAAGTGCCTTTGGTGAGTTGTGGATGAGTTGGATGTTCATTATGGGCCAACGAGCGACCCTGGAGGGTTGCTCACTCAATGCGGCTACTCCCCCGGTCCTCTAGAGGGATGTTTCATGTCGCGGGGTGGTGCAAAACTTAACCGTGATCCTTGATGAGAGTGAGTGCAAGCCGCCCGCTGCACATAATGCGCGTCCGTTTTCTCCTGAAAATGCTTTCTGTCACCGCATCACCCCTCCAATCACTCTTCTTCATGCACCCTCCAAGAGTCTGGCCTAGTGCGTACTCGAGACTTGGACATTGAATTACTGACTCGTGCTCATACGACGTCATCGACGACAGTTACTGGTACGTCTTCTGGGTTTGGAAAAGCCCTCACGGAAGTCGTCCTCCGCAAAGGCAATTAGTCGTCGCCACCCTTCGCAAGCCCTCCGTCCTTGCTCCTCTCACTGAGCAATACCCCTCGATGTCACCCGTCCCTCTGACATTTCCGCCGCCTTTGCACAGACCCAAGAGGTCTTTGGGCGACTTGACGTCGTGTTCAACAATGCTGGAAGCGGAATGTTTGGCGAGGTCGAGAGCACAGCCGATGCCGACGCCCGCGCGTTGTTCGAGGTGAATTTCTGGGGCACAGTTGGTGTGAATTGCGCGGCAGTCAGTTTTTTCAGGGAGGTGAATCCGCCAGGAAAAGGTGGGATATTGCTGCAGAACCTGGCTTTGCGTCTTATTGTGCAAGGTGAGTGAGCGAAATAGGGCGTGTTGACTCGTATCTCCGACGGTTTCAATCTTACACAACATTTTTTGCTAGCAAGCATGCTGAGGATGGTTTCGGCCCTCCCTCGTTGTCTTAGTTGACTATTCTGGTTCAACATAAAACCCATATAGCCATCGAATGCTTCACGGATTCACTGTCAAAAGAACTCCTGCGAGAATGGAACATTAAAGCGAGTCCTACCCTTGACTCGTATCATAATTTGCCCGCTGATCGCTCACTCCCAACTAGATCTGCATCCTCCAGCCCGGGATGTTCAACACCAACGTCCTCGCCGCTGCCCAATTTCTCCCCGTCCACCCCGCTTACACCGATTCTGTGACCGCGGCTTTACGGGATTTCTATTGCGGAATTTCGACTCAAGGTGATCCGCCCAGGTTTGCAGAGATGCTGTATCGGCTAGTGCCTTCGATCAAGGTCATGGCTAAGTGGACGAGTAGTGGAATAAGTCTATAATTGAACGAATGTTGCATTTGTCATGTCTTACTAGCCAGTGCCAGCGGGACCTTCAGTACCGTTTCGAAACCGAGAACTCTGTTCCAAACCTACTCCTGGTAAGACGGAATCACCCAAGTGAAAAGGATAAAGTACAGCAACATTAAAACGGAGGTATCGCGAACTCGACGGGTAACCAAGAAACGACAATGTTGACATCCTCAATTGCAGCCTTGCTCATCCTCGCCGATCAAGCCCATCTCTCTCCTCATTTTCAACTCCTGGATCTTGAGCTGCTGCAACTCAATCTCCACCTGCATCTTTCGAATCTCGTTCTCGATCATCTCCTTGTTGTGTTCCATCCACTTTTGCTCCATGTCCATCTTCATCACTTCCATTTTTATTTCGTGATCGCGTTGGCGTTGGCTCTCGGCGTTTTTTTGGGTGTATAACCAGCGTTGGTGGTCACGCTTGGATTGGATCTCTGCGAGCTTTTGATCTTGACGGGATTCGATGGTGGACATGAGGGCGTTGAGCTTGCCGATGCGTTCACTTGGTGGCTCGTCTACATTATCGTAGTCGTGAGCCATCGGGACGGCTATGGAGCGGGTGGATACGCGTGAGGATGTTTGTAGATCAGGTACAGTACAAGAAGAAACGTACCATCAGGGCAATCTCCCTTCCTCCCCTTACCCTTCCGTCTGTGCAGCGACCGAACTGGCGCATGCCCAGCCGCAGGACGATTCGACGGAAGGTTCTCCCGCAGCAAGTTCATCAAATGCGAGTCTGCCGGTATCTCGTCGTCATCGCCAGGAATGTTGGGATAGTCTGGGAAGAAGAGTCTGGCAGCTTTTTCGCTCCGGTTTTGACCCGGAGCAGAGTTGACGAGGAATTGCTCGAAGAAATCTTTGGGGGGTTGGGATGCCATGGACGGTGTTGGGGACTGAGTGCTGAGGCACGACGTTGGGTGCTGAACATTTATTTATCGGCTTGCGTGTTGGCGGAAACCTTGCGACGGGAGGCAGGAGTGCCGTCGGAATGGAAGATACTAGATAGATCAGGGTCAATGGGTACGGACATCCTCGATGGAAAGTTCGGAACAAGGAATGCAGCGTTCACGAGGCTGTCTTTAGTGTTCCACGACGACCTCCAGAATGCCTGTAGTATTGACTAGTCACAGTGGATGGTGTCCACCGACTCGCTAGGACTTTTGGCAGAGTCGTTGTCGGCGCGGAAGGAACGTTCGGAACTTTTTCAAGATGAAGTCCACATTTGACTGACATGGGATTCCATCGGATCAGCGCAAGTCTTTGGTGCTGATTTCAATCATTCGGGCACAGGGTTGCGTATGAGACGCTCCGTTTCCTACGACTGTCAGTGTTTCAGACTCTGAGGTTGGGATTCGGGTCACCGCCGCGGCACCACCATCACGGAACATTGGAGACCTCCTTTTTGCCAATCCATGTTCTTTTATACGCGACAGGACGCAGTAGGAAGGAAGCCTCTCCTCGAAGTGCCGTTACGCCAGGTTCAAATTTTCATCATGATCGTGGACACCTTCCTGGCCACACTTATCTGAAGATTGCTCAAGCCAAGGATGGCCAGGTGCCCGTTAACTCGGCTATGTATAGAGGTAAGGCGTCTGTGGGCAAAATTCGCGCCGTACTACGGTTAAAACATGGTGCGCCGCGCTATTCCGTCTACTGATGCCGGCTTGCCCTGGACGCCACTCAGGCTCTCGGCATGCCGGAGCCTACACCACAACTCGAAGTTACCCTCCCGTGATGTCCTGAATGCAACTCTTCAGGCTTATCTCGGCCTACAGGAGTTTTATCCTTTTCATATACGGTAGAGGTGTATCATAGGTGGTAGGGATCCGGCCTGAGGTCCGTGCATGCAGTGATCCGATCTCTTTCCGTCATTCGTCACGTATCGCCATTCTTTCGTGGCTACACTCCCTTAACGCTGTGCTTCTGCTTCTAGGTACAGTCCCTCACCCTTTCTAGTCTGTCGTGCTTAACTTTTCTCGCTTCTAGAGGTCAACGTGCTTGTTGTGATTTCTAATAACCTTGACATCTAACACTTGTCTAACCCAGGTTCGCTATGTACAGGCCGCTGGGAGATGTCCTGTTCATAGCGAACCCGCGCGTCGGGCGTTTCAAACTGGGTGCTGCATGCCGTGCTATGCCGATTCCCGCCTACGGTATCACTAACCCCTCCACGTATCGCGCTCGTTCACACTGACTTGCAACTCATACATGTTGCCCGTTGCAGTCGACCACCTAGTGAAAAACAAACTGTATGCAGTTCCAAGATGTTTCCCGTTGGCAGATTACCGAGGGGTAAAATGCGTCGAGCTTGACCGGTAACCTTGCCATTTCCCCCCTCGCGCTACCTGTTGACGCCTCTAAGTCGATCATATATATTTTCCGCACAACTGGGTATCTTGTTGCTCTCTCATGTACTTTCTGCTTCGATAGATACCTGTGATCCAGCAACCAAGGTATACGCCGAGTCCAGTCGATCCTTGCCAAGTCTAAACAGCGTCAACAAAACCTCAACCTCCCTAGCGACTACGACGCCCGATGTACCAAACACACGCTCTCGACCGGTAACAGCTCGTTCTCCCTAAACCGCACGCTCAACGCACCCGGCCGCGCTACACGCACCCAACCCCTCCCGCGCCGTTCCCGCTCAAGCACCAAACACAAATGCGCGCGTCCTCCGTGGAGCGCAGCGTACCCAGGCGGACCAGACCGCACGTCATAGTCGACAACGCCGAGCGCATACTCGTGTTCACGTCCCCGCCCAGCTTGGACGTCGCGCTCGCGCTCGCGTGGGTCATGATCGTGGTAGTTTTTCGTCCGCGACGGGCCGTGGCCGTGTTGGATGACAGAGGTAAGGGAAAGGTATATCTGGATGGGCTCTTGGGCCGTTGCGAGTGCAGGCGTAAGAAGAAATCGTCCGTTGTTGGGGTCAGTCGACTCGAGGAGCTCACAGTAGGCGGGGACGAGGACGAGTCGGGCGTGGAGGCCGAGCTTGGTGAGCTCGTATGAGGGGTCACCGAGTGCGCTCGATGGCCTGACGAGGTCGCTTTGGGTGGGTTGGGGTCCGTAGCATTGTGGGGAGGAAGGTAGGGCAAGGGACCACTGCGAGGGTTTTCCCGCCCAAGCGAAAAAGTCTGGTTCGGTGCATTGCTCGGTGATCGTGCTCATGAGCTTGTGGAATGCGCGGGCTCCGTCGCCGTATGCAATCGGCATGGCGACGTCAAAGAGTCCGAGAAGGGAGTATGCCATGTCCTCGATGCGAGATGTGGTGCGCTGCGATGCCCATCTCATTTTTTCGGATACTCTGGCGCAACTGGGGACAAAGTTTCGTAAGTCGGCTTCAGGGATACCCGTCACTTTGGTGATGGCAGCGATGACGGACTCGTTGTCCTTGTCGTTGACGCGCTGGTCATCACGAATTCCGGCCCGTTCTTCTCTCCGGCCTTCCGCTACTACGGGACATATTGGTGACCAGTTCTTGCCATAAAACCGAATCTTGCGCGGAAGGAGAAGCTCCTGTAAAGTCCAACCTCTCGTGAACCATGGTTCTTTCATGAAATCCTCTAGCGTCAACGAATCTCCAAGATGCACGATGCATATACCCGCCTCGGAGTACCAGACACCCATCGATAAGATGGCCTCTTCAAGCTCCGTGCTGCTCTCCTTGTTGATACAACACGTGTCTGTCCAGACGTACTCGCAACCATGATCTGTTCGGGCTTTTTCGCAGAATTTGACGAGTTTCTGATATCCTGGCCCAGTCGGAGCAGATCTTCTGGTGACTTGAAGTCTCTTGCTGGGGAGTTCGTGAAATAGTGGTTCACCGTTCCCCCACCGGTGGGAAAAGATGGCGAAGCTGATCATCGACCGAACGTATTCTGTCTATATCACGATGTCAGGCTTTCTGGGAGCAGGAACTACACGATCGACTTACAAAGGGTGCAAGGACCTCTGGATCTATCACGGATACGCCCAATTTTCGGGCTTCCTCATCTTGTTCGAGCAACAGTTTTGCTAGATGTGAGTCGGAGAGGGACTCGATCCGTGGCTTGAACGTTTCCCACATTTCATTGCGCGAGACCAGTGTCATGTCGGTAACGCGGAGAAGATGCGTTGGGAGGGTGTTGAAGACATATGTTTCAAACGTGGTCTGGAGACGTTGGCGTACCAGGGTCTCTCGTTCACTGAGGCTCGGTTGGGGGATCGGTGGGGCTGTTGGAAGTGGGGAAGCGTGACGGCGAGGAGAGGTAGACTTGTTTCGATTGATCCTGGCAGCGGAGCCGCTGCGACGAATGCGTGGGCGTATGCCATAGTCTGAGGTGCCGTTCGTCGTTGTGGACGATTGACGTCGTGAAAGGTGGGGTGCGACGTCGGGGGCAGGGCTGGGGGTTGCCCGATCGTCGCGATGTCGATGATAAAAGTGGTGGTAGTTTGGATCTTGGACAGGACGACGCCTGGACGAGCTCTGGGGAGCCTGCTGTGGTGGTGGTGGCGGGCGAGGATGGTAGTAGGGGTCGTCGTTGTCGGGGTAGTCGGTATAGGAAGGGATTCTGCGTGGGTGGAACATAGCTAGAGGGTGGTGACTGCTTGTTGCGCGTCCATCATCATCATGGGCAACGCCATTTCAATCATTCGCCATGCGTTCACCGAACTGCTCGACAACGTGCACACGTTCCAGACGTTGCAACGACACATCGACGCAGAACCGGGTCTGCCGGTGGAGAACCCGACACGTTCGTTCTGGATGTACCCTCCGTCTCCTATTGCACGTCACTGCTCCGACTTGCCACAATATGCAGACGTCGTCGTCATTGGGTCGGGTATCACGGGTACTTCTGTCGCAAGGACCCTGCTAGATCGTGTTCGTGCAGAGGGGAAACAGCTCCCAGTACTGCTCATGCTTGAAGCAAGGGATGTGTGTTCTGGTGCAACAGGAAGGTATGTCCACATGCACGGTACTAGCAGTCGCTGGAAGAATATTCTAAGCACTACTACATAGGAATGGTGGTCATATCACCCCTTCTCTCTATCAGGATTTCGCAATCTTGCGACAAGACCATGGCGATGCTGCAGCGCACAAGATCATTAAATTCCGCCTCGCTCATCTCCATGAATTGAGGCGTGCCGCAGAGGAAGAAGGTGTCTTTGAGCAGTCTCAGTGGCGTCAGGTCGAGACCGTCGATGCCTTTTTCAATCGAGCTTTGTTCGCAAAGGCAAAAGCACAGGTACAAGCTTATCAACAAGCGTTGCCTTCCGAGGCATCCCATTACCGAGTGTACGAATCCCCAGAAGCGATAGAGGTACGATCTACCCGTCCCGCCAACAAACATATGACGATCCGGCGTTTAGAAGTACGATTTTGCATCAGACGTCGTCGGGTGCATCGCATCCGGCGCTGGTGCACTCCATCCATACAACTTTGTAACGGGTATCCTTTCAAATATTTTAAAACGATACCCTGACAAGTAGGTGACCAGAACTCGGCCTGGTGGACTTCAATCATTACATGAGCATAGTTTCTTCCTGTGCACCAATACACCGTGCACCTCGATTGCGGGACCTTCAACATCGGACCCACAATACACCATCGTCACCCCAAAAGGGTCCGTGAAGACACCTCATGTGATCCATGCAACGAACGCTTGGTCGTCACAGTTGTTGACGCCCATGCGAGGCAAGATCATTCCTTTCCTTGGGAACATGACTGCACAGCGCCCCGGGCAATCCATTCCCCCGGAGACACTCCAAAGGTCGTTCATCTTCTATGAAATACCTGTCGGCTATGATTATCTCACGCGGCTACCAAACGGCGGACGTGAATTTATGCTTGGAGGCGGGTTCGCACAACAGGGAGACGAAGGATATGCAGCAGTCGCGAACACGGACGACAGCACGTATATCAAGCGCGTAGGTGCACACCTTGGAGGTATTTTACCAAGATACTTTGGTGAAGACAATTGGGGACGCGAAGGTCAGCCATCCGAGGGGGACACAAGCGTTGAGTGGGCCAAAGGACGAGTCAAGGCAACATGGAGTGGGGTTCTCGGGATCTCTGCGGATCTACTCCCGTGGGTTGGTCGCCTGTCTCCCTCGATATCCGGGCGTCCGACTCCCCCGAATCAAAGTTCGCCGAACGGAGATGAAGCCAACATTCCTACGGCTCCTGGAGAATGGATTGCGGCCGGGTACACTGGAGAAGGGATGGTGCAAGCATGGATGAGTGGCAAGGCACTTGCAGAGATGGTTCTAGGAAGAGAACGCGAAGGCAACCTTGCAGAATGGTTCCCAGATATTTTGCGGGTTAGTACGGCCAGGTGGAAGAAGGCCAAGCCCGAGGCCTTGCTTGATTTCATGAGTAGAGATTAGTCTGGGAAATGATTCAGTGATGTTCGGTTCCTCTGAAATTGATTCTCACCAACTCGTGGTGCACACACGAGCCTCGGTCTGTCTGCATCGTCGCAAATGCGACGCAAACGATTGGCTTGACTACCGCAGCGATCATAAAAATATATCGACCCCATTAGATGAAACTTTTATAACGCGCGCCGTGTCCTTTTTCTTTTCTACTTTCAACCCCACGTCGTCTGTCATGGATGCAACGCCAGGAGACTCCACCAACCTGACCTGGGGCAACGTCGGCCTCGGTCTCGCTTTTATCCTCTTCAATGCCATCATCTCCTCCGTTCTCAACCTCGGCGTTGGTAGCTCGCTTGTCACTTCGGCGCTTCGCTGCATCGTGCAGCTCGCCGTCATGGGTTTGGTCCTACAAAGGGTCTTTGAAACCAATAACCCATGGGCCGTCGGAGCCATCGCATGTACGTTATCTCCCTCGAACTGTGCACGCACTCATATACCAATGACGTACGACAGTCGTCCTGAACTTTTTGGGCACGCTCGAGGCTGGTACGTCGCCATCACATGGGTGCTGTCCGTAGCGTATGCTGACATACATCCATAGTCGCGAACAAGTCAAAAAAACGCTACCACAATATGGTAGTTCACATCCATCATCCATACTACTCGTGATGATGTTGACGGTAGTTTCACGTAGTTTCCATCGATCCTGGTGTCGATGTTGGGCTCGACGATACCAGTCTCGGTCATCGGCGCTCGGTTCGCAATGGCTGTGACCCCATTCTGGACCCCAGAACAATACAGTGCGCCCACCATCTCGTACATTCCGTCAAGTGGACTCACGCTGCCTTGCAACAGTTCCCGTTGTGGGAATGTTGTGCGGGAACGCCGTCTCTGCTGTTGTGGTAGCCGTCGCCTACGTCTTGAAAGAGATCTAGTGTGTCACCACATATTCCTCCCTTATCTACGCAGCATCTGATCATCCTATCACACAGCGACAACCGAGACAAAGTTGAGACCTATCTCGCGTACGGTGCTTCCCGCTTCGAGGCATGCTCGCCTGTGGCCCGTGAGGCCCTCCGCGTCGCGCTCACACCCACCATCAGCCAAATGAGGTCCGTCTCTCATCCCCCTCTTGATTTGGCGCTTACCCGTCCACGTGTTTGACTGTATGCAGCGTGATAGGTATCATCTCTATACCCGGTATGATGACCGGTGCTATCCTCGGAGGTTCCTCCGTCGACCAAGCTGCCAAGTTGCAAATGATCATCATGTTTATGATTTCAGCGTCGTCAGCGCTCGCTGCGATGGTTGCGACCGTCTTCACGCTTTCTGTCGTCATCGACAGCGAGCACCGTATCCGACCGGACCGCGTTGACGTCAAAGAACACGCCATCTGGCGTGGGAGGAACTGGGTGTGGGCGCAAATCGTGGGTGGGGTGAAATGTGTTGCGGGGTGTTGTTGGAGGCGAAAAGAGGAGCGTGTGAATGGTCATCACGATGGGGAGCGATTGCTTGGATGAAGGGAGCGGTACGGATGGATCGACGCCTCTGGACGGTCATTTGTTGATTTGTTGTTATAGAAATGGATTACTTGTATTACTCTTCGTTGTTGAGATGAAAGGACGTGGGGTCCGATTTCAAACCGACGTGTCTGAATAATCAACGAGGTCGCTAGGGACCTGATGCGCAGATCCATGCTATTGAAGTGGATTTCGAGGAGAAACTAAAGACACTTTCCGTGTTACAGCGGTTTGCAAAGCCATGCGGAAAATGCATTTCATACAAACCGTAACCTGCAGGGTTGTCTGCGGCTCTTACTCGAAAAGCGACCCTTGGGCCCCCCTGCCCCACACGTGTCTGTGATTGACGATATGATGTCTAGCAATCATTGGGACGTCATGAAACACGCCACATCCGCATGATGATCCGACTCTTAGTAACGTCGCAAGAGAGAGCCGATCACATGCGAGCTGAATCGCAAGCAAACCGGCCTGCAGGAACTATAAGGCACACGAGACTCGCACGGTCGCCCCTCTGCAAACGTCATCCCATACACGTCCCAACGCGGACCAGTCTACTAGAGATCTCAGGCTAGGGAATACATCCCTATTCGGATCCGACGGCGTTGGCAGATCGAGTAGATCAGATCTTTAATCTTCAATCCGTCTGGGTCCCAGACTAATGCGTGATGCGCCCAAGTCCAAGTCCAAGTTGAACGTCAAACGTTTCAACCTCGTCGGCCCATTTAAAAGCAAGACATCCTGAACAACTACATTGACCTGCCGCTCCTGAGCGGCACAACACTCTCGAGGATACCAAGTAGTCTACATGGTCCTTGATTAGTACAGTACTCGTACACACGTCTCTTGTACAGTTTCGTCAAGTTGGTCATTCACTGGGTCGATACAAGAAAGAGAGTCATGGAGGGTGGGGTCATAAGTTATCTGGAAAGATCGTTCATACGTCATACTAGCCGGGACGACTAGCCGTTCGTCGCAAGTTCGTCGACGTCATTCTCAGTCCCTAATAGACTGGCAAATTTCTGTGGGTCCATTCGCATCGTAATTTGAACAGGGAAAGATTCTGGGTGTCTTTTTTTCCCCCGGGGAATGTCAGTGGCGGTTGTGATATCAAGGACCGTTGCGAGACGCTCACGATGTTAGTCCTGTCGTGAACCGTGGTTCTATCTTGACAGGTCTCCCCCTTTCATCGAGGGGTGCTTCAAATGAAAACACTGCAAGTAAATTGACAATGGCTGCCCATACGGAATTCTCCGCAAGGGCTCGTCCGACACCTTTCAAGGAGGTCATTACACAAAGGTTTTATGGAAATTCAAAGTGGCCAACATACAGACTCGTCTTCCGAAACCATAGGCAAAGGATACCGTATCATCGTTCAAATTTCCATTGTCGTCAAAGAATCGGCTGGGATTGAAGGTGAAAGGATCCGGATATCGGACTTCGTCGTGCGCCACCGCCCTGAGCTTCGTCAAGTAAGGGAAAAAAATGTGATAAGGGATGTGTACTTGCCAGAGGTTGGGAATTATCGTGACGCCTGTGGCGTTTGATGAGTGTCATTCCCAAAAAAAGCGACCGATCCTACCTTTCGGGAAGCTGTATCCTCGGTAGATATCGTCGTTGACAGCGCTTCGGACAAGGGCTATGTCCGAGACCAATCTAAGCAACCCACTCGTCTAGGATGTCAGTGGAGCACGTACCAAAGGGAAGTGCTGGATGCCATCGTAAAGTTTCTCTATAGACAGCTTCGATGTAAGGCATGTTCGGCCTGTCACTAAAGTCCGGAAGCCGCTCGGATCCTACGACAGCTTGAATTTCGGCTTGAGCGCGCCTCTGCGCATCCGGATTCAATACCATCGCCAGTACGAAGACTTGTAGCGTTGAATCTGTCTGTCATCCTCATTGGTTGGGGTTTAGATGTCATGCGAGCGGACTTACCGTGTCTGATGCACCTGGTGAGCAGTGTCAGACTGTCTTTTAGAATCTATGTGGGAATGGGCTGCTTACCGAGTAAAGAGGATGCTGCAGCTCCTTTGATCAGTCGAATGGCATTCTCAGCATCAGTCCGTTTCTCGTCGATGCGAGACAGTGCATCCCCTACTAAACAGGGCGCGATTAGGCCTTCTGCCTGCACGCAGGTATATTTCAGCCAAAATAAAAAGTCC
>JBBPJQ010000494.1:0-22945 GCA_038088795.1 Boletus rex-veris
GACTTGCCAGGATCACTAGTGAGTCTCTTCTCAACATGTAGAAACTAACAAGCACTCACGCTCCCGAGACGCACGTTGTTCGCGGTGCCAGTGTGGCCATCCTACAATTCCCTTGTGTTCTGAGGTGCGTTTCATTCAAACGTATGTTCGGTTCAGGTTTCAAGTTCCACGTCAGATCCTTCACTTGTTTCGAAATACCCAACCAATCCCCAACGGATCGTCAAGGGCCAGCAAATCAGGGAAGCACGGACCGGAATTACTCTCACCAACACAATTTATACACCTGTCGCTTCGGCTTTCAACGTAGTCGGCTGAGGCTCCGGAGTCCGAGTCATGTGCCTGTACAAGTTGCAGCCCAGCTGAGTTATCCACATGGGAATGGTGATGCCGCCCCTCCTTTTTCGTCTTTTCTTGTTGGTTTCTCTCTGTGGTTCAAGCGGAGCGCAGTCGCAGACGTTTCAAGATGAGGTTTTACTTGCTACCCCGAACCACGCCACTCTCCATCCTGGCCGCGAGATTCTGCTTGGTCTTCCCTGAACGCAAATTTTGAAGGGCGGCTCCAGGCATTGCGTCCTTGGGCTGCAGTGTGCTATAGTGATGACCCCATTTATGATTCGGACTCTTGTCGAATAGTTCTGTCCAACTACAAGAGCGATGTTGCGGTGGGTCTTTGCGATGTTCATATCCTGTACCGGGAGATTGATGGTTCCCCACCAGCGTGAAGGCTTTGCTTCTGCTCTCCTCAGGCCAAACTGGGAGACTTGCAGTTACGATAACGGATGCGCACTGAACACTCTGACTCCCAGCCAGCATCTGGCATGGCCTGTCATCAGGGAATAACGCCTCCTTTCAGCATTGCAATATCGAGTGCTCAAGACGCCAGTAATGTCATCAAGTGGGCCACTGCCAACAACGCCAAACTCATTATTAAAAATACTGGTACGTTACTGATTTCCATTATTCATTCCGATCCATTTGCAAGGTCATGACTATCTCGGCCGTTCCTCGGGCCCTTCTTCCCTTCAGGTTCTCACGCATGGTCTCAAAAAATAATACCTGTAACCCTGAGCTCGTTCCGAAAGGTTCATCGAGTACCCGTGTCCCAGCCCTTACTATCTGTGCTGGAGCGCAGCTGAGCAGCAGTGAGCATGCCTCCTTGGTTGTCTTTTTTCCACGTCTATAACGATATGTCTAGTGTAAGAAGTTGCAGGTCAACAGAATGTGTCAGCAGTCCTAGGAGCTTGTCCCACCGTCGGTGCTGGTAAGTGTCGAATAACTGTTTTCGTACATCGCGCATTCAGATTTGGATTAGCTGGCGGTTATCTCGCATGGCGTGTGAGTTGGATAAAATTTTAGTCATTCTCTCATGCGTACTCATGTTACAATGAACTCAGACTCACTCCAGCATACGGGCTCGGTGTAAGATGCTGTTATTTATGTGTAGAGTGGAGACACTGAACTCCGTAGGCTGAACATTCCTCGAGGTCCCGCGTGCAGTCTTTACGACTTACAAGGTATATACCACACGGGTAATTTTCTTCCCAAGCTAAATTGTATTCCAAGGGCGTCGGGTTTCCACCGGACTCGGCTGTGTATGCGTGCTATGCCACCATCATGAAATGAATGGGCACCCCTACTGAGAAGCACGACCACGGCTTCAACACGCAATATAACACTACAGTATGTATCTACTGTCATCAACTACCGCGATGATTGTATTTTACAGGAGGTCACGCACTGCGCCGGACGTCATGTAACAGTAACAAGGCGTTTCAAACGATGTGGTAGTGGTAACCTGGGTCGTTGCCACCGACCCGCCGGGGGTTCGATTCCAGTGACGTCTCCAATGTCACGAGAAACCTCAATTGAGCCTGTGACACCAGTTGACCTTCGCTTCGACTAGTGACTCCCACCACTGCAAGTACTTTCTAATCTCATCAGGTTTGTTAGGCATCTGTAACTTCACCATTCAGTGTCCCCTTTGTTGAACATGGCATGCCTGGTTCTGTAACTTCTGTTGCATCTTGTCGATCAAAATTTCCGTAATTATTGTAATCTGAGAGAAATCAGCACCGCAAAAGCCTGATACGTATGCAACCATCATGACTCGGTCGAATCGGATCGCGGGGTATATATAGCTGAGTAAGTTCCAGGTCCGAAACCCTCAAGTCAGCATTCAATCATGGACGCTGATGAGACCCGTAGCTATCCCAGAGAAAGTAGGAACGTCGTGAACAGGTTGAGCAAGCGAGGTGAGATTTGACCCTTTCCAACCACTTGAGAATACGGTGTAGTCAAGCAATGCTAACTGCCCTCTTCGACAACAGCGGCATACGACTACGAGACCATTCACGGCATCGTCAACGCTGCGTCCGTTGTGCACGTATCCTTCCTTTCACCGTCACCCTCAGGCAACTATGAGAATCCTCAGGAGCTTTTGCCGATTATATTACCCATGATTGGCAAGATAGGTGTCTATCCCAATGGTGGAGACGAGGCACCCGTATGCTATCTACACGGTGCGAACGACACCCATCCATCCACATCTTTAATCGTCTCGAACGTGTTCCAGGCCATGTGTCTAGCCGACTCATGAAAATCTCGCCAACGACTTCCGCCTTGGACGCAGCTGAATCGGACGGACTGTCCGTGTGCATCGCGGCGACCCATATTGATGGTCTCGTGCTCGCCCTAAGTCCCTTCTCGCACAGTTACAACTATCGTTCAGCCATCCTCCAAGGGACCGCCACCGTCGTCTCAGATGGCGATGAGAAGCTCTGGGCAATGACCCTTATCACAAATGGGGTTCTGCCCCATCGGTGGGAAACCACCCTGAACCCACCCACACCTGCAGAGATGCAGAGTACTCAGATTCTCAAAGTGCACATAGTGACTGCGAGCGCAAAAATAAGAGCAGAAGGACCCCATGATCAACGATCGAATGTACAGAATGAAGAACTCGTCAGAAGGGTGTGGACAGGCGTAGTTCCGGTAAGTTTTGCTGATCTGGAGATTGATTTTCACTAGCGAACCACGTGCGTCTATTTTCAGGTGTTTGAAGGGTTCGGCGAGCCTGTGCCTAGCACCTACAATGGGGTACCGACCGTTCCTGAAGATATTAGGGAGTACTTGAGGCAAGAAAATGTGAAGAGGAAGAACGATGCCATCCGTGCCGCAAAGGGTGGCGATCACGGCGTCGTAGAATAGGCATCTACTCCATCTTTGTAAAATGGGAGTTTCCTGGATCTTTGCGTTGATGCGTTACTCTTGATTCCCAGTTCGTTGCCCCACCATTTCGTTTTGTCAACAGTGGGGAACTTTGCGTTCACTTTCCTCATGGTTATGCCCTCGGAGTTGAGCCAGCTTACCTTCCCCTTGCGGCCCTGCAGTGTGATTGTGATCATGTCGTTCCCGAATGCTTCGGATACATGATTTCAAGGTTCTGAAACCAAAATAACTCAACCAACCACATGTATAGACCATCTCGGCCGTAACTTTCACTCCAATAGTCCCATGGGTAACGTTCCCTGCATCATATATATGGAGGGACTCGCTGGGAACCCGGTGTCAATGGATGAGTTATACGCGGCAACCAATCCGCGCCCAATGGTTTTCGCTGTATATCTCCATCTGATCTAAGCGAAGCCGTTTTCCCCCGCATTCCCAAATCACGGGTGCTTTATGTAACACTGGTACTCAGCTAAGACAGTGCCAACCAACTAGAAACTGAGCCCCAAAGCCGGTATTCGTGATAACATGGCTCCCAGCATTGTCAAACTGGAAATAGGACCGACCTACCTCGGGGTTCTCAGGCTTGAATGGGGACAGTTTGGAGAACATACAGCGTCAGAAGCTCGTCTTCATTGATATGCCTTATGTAACATCAGTGGAGTTTCCAGCCTCGGAAAAAAGAGTCATTATTACCTGTGGTGACAGGAGAATTCGGTATGCGAAGGCATCATCATTCTCCAGCGTTTGCACTGTGAGCGCGCCATCTGGGAATGTCTGGGTTACCCCCAGAAAATAATTTTTAGAGTGGTACCTATGGTCACAGTGCCAGCTCTCTCACCCCGTTGACATCGCATTGGTCATGACGGCCGAAGCGCTGACGTATCGGATGAGGAAGATGCATCGATGAAGGGGCGATGGGTTACATAACAAGAGCCTTTCCACCCCACCTCAGATCGGTAGGTATGATGTAACGATCACACCGCGGTTAGGCCCGACCAATCTGACACACGTCGTTTGCCCTAGACCTTGTTTCACTTAGACAGTTTCAAGCTTTGACACTAACAGGCCTTGGCCCTACTAACTTAGTTCTCCCAGCCCCTCAGAACCCGAGTATATAATGCCGTCTGTACTCCGTAGAACGATAGTCACTCAATATAGAGGATTCCACCCAGTCTATTCATGTGATTCTTGTTGTCTCTCGCTTGCTTCAGTAGGCAGCGGTAGCATACAATGTATGCCCAACAGCCACGCTACAGCAGGAACTCGGCGGGAAAAGGCCGAATATTATGGTTAATCGAAGAAATTTACAAAGCTGTGCTGTAAATTTATGAATGGGTCTCACCTCGGAGAATCCCGGATTGCACTGCTTGCCGGAAATGGCAGGCGCGTTGGCTGACGGGAGAGGTGTGCTGGGCTCGCGCTCGCGCAGCGCGACGACGAGCGACGGACGAACGGTGAGCCGGCAGGTCTGGCAGCACATCCTTGGTGTGGGAGGGGGGCGGTTTGCTTTTTTATTGCCATAGAACTACTAGATAAACAACTACTCGTAGTCCTAAGTCTAAGTAGTAGGTAATGATCAGAGCAAGTGAACGAGTTGAAACGAAGCCCGAAATCCATTTCGAAGAGTGTGGGAGCTTCGAAAACGAGACGCGTGCATCAGCGCGCGCTGCTGGAGGACGGCGTCGAGGTGTGGAGGTGCGGTGTGGGGGTGGCCCGGGCGAGCGTGTAAATTTTACAGGCACAGCCAATCAGCGTGCGTTTTCCACGCGTAAATTTTGTAAATTTTCCGGGGTGCCTCACTTATCTCACTTATCTCCCGCAAACGGGGCACTTTACACGCACTTTACAGTAGTCTAGTCCACTTTACTGCCCATTGCCGCACTCTAAATAGCTATTCACGCGACGCGATACATTCCCCTGCAATACACTTCCCCTCCCAAGGCCGAACGAGCGTTTGTCGACCCAGACACGCGCTGCACGACGCTCGTCGCGCTCACTCGAGTCGCGCGCGAGCGCGCCGGAAATGTGCACGGAGGGGAACCCCAAGTCACGTGACCGCCCACACGTGACCACCTTCCTTATCGGGGGGGCACAGCTTTGTAAATTTCCCGAGATAAGTCACCACAACTTACCTCCATCATACATGGGCATGTCTCGGCAGCGCATTTTTTGTGATCTTGAAGCACGCCTCGACAACACTCACTGCACTTTCCATTGCTGCCATGTCAAGTGCGAGTATCTCACATCGCTCTGGTGTCCAGTCACAGGTATCTTGGTCTGCAAACGCAGCACAACTAGGAGAAGTAGTCTCAATCGTTTGTACAACAGGCTGAAACAGAATGCTACTAACACTGTATCTACAGTGTGGGACCATTGTGACGCCAAGCATGGTTGCCTTGACAAGTATAGTGCCAGCTATTGCTCGACAACTTTTGACTTGCTAGTTACTGTGATTTGGGGACAACGTTACATTGTTGGTTTTTCCAACATTTACAGCTGTTTGCAATAACAATAGCAATTGCGGCTCGCATAGGAATTTTTGAGGACTTTTGGTGAGCGATCTCGACTCTTCCTGTCCTGCAACCCCGTCTCATTCACTCGGTGCGTACAGGTACGAGAACTACTTGTCGCACAGCGATCCAGTGGTCCTTGCTCTCAGTCCCTTCTTCGTGCTCGAGTGCGTTTCTCCGCCCTTGCCACCATCTTTTGATCTTAATGCCGCTTGCCAAGGAATGATCCCACCCCTGATCGTGGATCGCAGTTACCTCGCGCGGCTTCCCTCATCATTTCTTCCCTTGGCTTCGTACATGATCTTCGGGTCGGATTACTCGATCCAGATAATGTCCGTGGCCGTCCGCTCGACATGGATCAGTACACGAAATTGTTCGGAACGGCTCGGGTCCCAACTCAGGTGCGGATTTCCGCTGATCCGTCATGCATGGTCATTGATCGTGCGGGAATAGAGGGGCTGCAAGATAGGCTGCTCGCCACATTGTCGTCCTCGGACGCGGACAATTTCGTACGTTGCTTGCCTTTCGTCGTCATCTGAATAATCTGGTCCACTCAGACTGGTTCGACGTGCTCGATGACGAGAACGGCCTCTCTTGACCAAACGCGAGTTGCTTCGAAACCGGCCATCGTGCAAGACGCAGATAAGACTCCTATCACTGAGGTTCGTGTTCCATACCCCACCTTTTGACGCTTATCTTGAATGCTCCAATCTCATCGACGCGCTTCTAGAGCACGGGATTGTCCCGTTTGTGGTATGCCCCATCACTTCTTCCGTGGGAATGCTTGTGACTGACTCGGCGTGCGTAGACTTTGTATCACTGGGACTTGCCACTGGCCCTGCATGACAGATATGGTGGATGGCTGAATGAGGAGATTGTACAGGATTATGCTCGTTATGCCGGGGTAGTAGGTGCCTAGATCTTGTTCGCTTCCGACTTCTGATCCTAAAACACCCGGTACGTCTAGGTTTGCTTCGAGGCTTTTGGTGTGTAATCCGCCATGATCGGACAGACTGTTTATCCGTCATGACCGGGCGCTCTCCAGGCTTACCATCAACGAACCATGGTGCATCGCCATCCTTGGGTACGGAAGAGGCGTTTTTGCTCCCGGGAGATCGAGCAATCGAATCAGGTCTCAAGAAGGCGACTCTATGACAGAAGCCATGGATGTAAGTGCTTGATAATTGAAGACATCGTAAGCGCCTGAAAATTTAATCACTCTCCAGCATCGGGCATAATATAATTCTGGCACACGCGTACGCCGTCAAGGTGTATCGCGATGACTTCAAGGCAATCCAGAACAGTGAAACAGGAATCACGCTGAACGGTGACTGGACGATACCATACGATGATAGTCCCGAGAGTGTGCATATATCGATCTTTTATTTTATTTTTCCCCGGTAAGCTCACGCGTTTCTCACTCCAGATGTGGAAGCCGCATAACACCCCCTTGACGTATCTATTGGTAAGAGATGTATCGCAGGTTGGTTCGCCGTATGCGACCCCTTAAATAATCTACATATGGGATAGCTCACTCAGACATGTCACAGGACTTCAATCCAGCCCAACCAACAAGCTCGTCTGCCATGGCTACAACCTGCTTTGTCGGACATTAACCACGACCAGTCCAACGATAACGATGTAGCAGGCAAGAAGAAGAAGAGGTGAAAAGTCAATCACGCGTGTCTCTCTTGCCGTCGCGGCCATATGACGTGTGACGAGGGTCGGCCATGCCAGCGCTGGTGCGTGCGATCTCGTATCGTCGGGTCCCCTTTGTTCCGTGTGGCTGATACATCTCGCAGCATCAAGCGCGAAATAGGTCATATGTGCTACAACGGGCAAGCAGGAGACGATCGCACCGCCGAGCAGTGGTGAGACCTTGAGGATCATAGCCCATATATCATCTAAACGACCGTGTTGACGGTTCATAACCACCCCCCCACCGTAGAACCAGTCTACAGAACCACTACGCTGCGGGCCCAACCCTCGAATTTTCCTTGGTCGAACGTACCGCAAAACTCTTTCCTCTACCAGCCGGAAACGCTTGGCAACAAGTTTTCTGTCCTGACGTGCGTATATGCGTTCGTTACTTGATTTCAGACCTCGCTCATCGACTTTTCCTTCTTTATTAGCGACTTCTTAGAGACGCTCGACGATGAATCCTTCTTTGCTTCACCTCGGACCGTGTCGCCCTCCCTCATGTGGCCCAGTGTACCCCGACCCAGCATCAGACAGCATTGCAAGTGCATATGTCACGCAATCGATGCCAACTACCAATTTCTTTCCTGTGCAGTTAGCCCCAGACCCACAGGGCCAAAACCTCGAGTTATACGCGTACCACGTTCATATCTCCCTGCCATTGGTGCTCGGCGTCGCGTGAAGAGGCGCATTTATGATCTTGCAGAGCTGACGATCGCGTGGGCACAAGCGGGCATGACAGGCAGGGTCGTACACGACAACGATACCAGGCTGTTGCCACAGCCCTTGACGGTCAGGATCCCGTACTATGACGAAGGCGAAAGGGGTCCAGCACGGGAGGGGGACAGGATGTATACCCTCATGATTGTGTTCGTTCAGGAGATCGATACTGGGCAGCTTGCGAGGTACTATGTTTCCATTTCTCATGATCCGGAATTATGCGCGTCCTGACTGACGAATATCACTAACAGCTACCTAGCGGGTCAAATGCATTATCGCAATTATAATGCATCCGTTATCGCTGCCTTGACCCTCATACTTACGCCTCTCCCGACGAAGACAGGTGTGGTTGTTGGTCGAAATCAGTATTTCTCCCCCCAAATAGCTCAGCCGTTTAGGCTTGGCGGTGGAATCGAAGCGTGGCAAGGCATTTATGCGTCCGTCAAGACGACTTGCAAGCAGCTGATGCTCAACGCCGACGTCTACATAGCACCGTTTTACACTCCTGGAAATATGGTGTTTGAAATGATGGCATTTCGGAACGTGTCCTCGGTTACAACGATGGGCAGGTCTTTCCAGGGTGTCCGCGCCGAGACGACCTATCTTGGATATCGCAAGATCGTAACTTGCAGGGGGTTTGCATCCCACACCGCGAGGAATTCCTTTAACGCGCCCGAATACGGGCCTATCACTGTGGAAGAATACTTTAGGCGGTGTGAGCTTGTTTGCCGTTCCGTTCACCTATGTTCTCTGATTCAGTTATTTCTCCTCGAATACAATATTCAGCTGCAACACCCGGATCTGCAGCTTATCAATGTCGGTGGGCAAACGGGGAACTACCAGCCTGCAGAGCTTTTCGGCATAGTTCCGGGTCAACCTTTCCGTAAAGACTTGCCAATCAACAAGTTGTTGTCATGACTTCCGTGGTGTGTCGACCTCCCAATGTACAGGGTGAGACAACTGTCACTCAAATTCGTCACCAATTCGGACTGGACGTGATCTGGCCAGAACTGGAGTCCTTTGGCATTACGGCATCAGTCCAGATATGATATGGCCGTCATTCCGGGTCGAATCCTGTCATAAGCCTGGTATCACGTACGCGTCGAGTGTTGCCGCCTCGGTCGACGACCAAGCTGCTTGGAATCTCATTGGGATCAAATTTGCAGTCGGTGCACGGCTTGATAACTGGGCTGTTCTGGTGATCAAGGACAACGTTAGAGTCGAATTTGCTGGTGCTTCGGATAGGGATCTGCATGAAATTGTGTCTGCCATCCGCCACATGTGCAACGTGAGCGGCATGCACATCACCGCCGAACCGACTTATGCTACAGCCCAGCTGCCACGCGGGGACTCGGAGGCTTTTAATCCCACAAGGCAAGAGGCTATCAAGACCATCAAAGATACGCTCTTGAGCGTCAGCCTTAAGCCCACTCTGATCCTTGTCATACTGGCAAACGGGGACAAAGCCATATACGAGGGCGTGAAACATTTATGCGACGTGCGTGCGCTTGGACGTAGCCACGGTCTGCGTTCAATCCGGCAAGATTCGCAGGCGTAATCCACACTACTTGGCCAACGTGGCGTTGAAAGTATAAAACTTGGTGGCATCAATCATTGACTCGATGCCGATTGCGGAAAATGGATGCATGGTGAGCTGACCATGGTCATCGGCATAGACACCACATACCCAAACCCAGGCAGTGCTGTGGGGTGTCGTAAGAATATTGTTCTGTTCCTTCCATGTACCCTTCCTGAAACCTAAGCAAGTATTAACAACGACTTTACACAATACCCGGCCATACTGGAAATTCAAAATTCACGTCTAGAAGTACACGGCCTTTGGAATGACGATAGGGATATGATGGTCGATCGACTGAAGCTCTTCCAGAAGAAAAACAATGGCAAGCTCCCAGAGCGCATCCTCATTTACCGTAGTGGTATCTCGCAGGTGTGTCGTTCCTCCATTCGTGTTACTGATCTCATTGTCTGCAAAGCCACTTCAACCACCTGAGGGAAATAGAACGACCTCTGATCATGGAAGCGTTCAAGGCTGTCAGTTCCGGAGCACCATATAGATATTAATTTACGTCTGACCCCTGCAAGTGCTGATAAAAGCGACACCAGCACACGGCAGTGGGACGCAAGGCATACCGCGGCCGACCCACTACTACGTCATCCACGACGAGGTCGGGTACAGCGCCAACGAAATCCAGGGGATTACCAATGCTCTCAGCTACATGTATGCCGGGGCGACGCCGGCCATAAGCTTGGTATCCCCCGTATATTATGCCAACACCGCTTGCCAACGTGGGCAATGCTATTTGCGGAAGCTCTTCTACGGATACTTCGAGTGGCAACTACATTGACATGGGTAACACATAAGGAGAGATAAGTGATACAGTGATACAGTGATACAGTGATACAGTGATACAGTGATACAGTGATACAGTGATACAGTGATACAGTGATACAGTGATACAGTGATACAGTGATACAGTGATACAGTGATACAGTGATACGACGAGAAAAATGATCAGCTAGTCACCTTCCTGCCTAAGAGCATCACGCATATAGATGCAGTGGAAGGAGAGGGTATCCATAAGGAACCTGTAAACTGGCAAGAACAGCAAGTTCGACATCGTCTGGGATAACGAGCGAAGACCCTGGAGATTTACGGCTATAGAGGAAGCGAATGTGAAGGGTCGAGCATGAGTTACTCCCATGCTTGAAGGGAACATAAAGGAGGATGGTTAAACGAACGGGCAGGATCGGGCAGGTTGTTTCGGTCGTGGTAGTGCCTTCGTCATCAGGGATTTTATCATGTTTTTCATAATACGGTTAGGGTTAGACTTCAATGGTAAGCCCTCAACGTGCATCCATGTGCATGCGCTCATCTCTGTCCCTGTTTTGCTTGCACGTGGCAGACGAGGAAGAGGACGGCTATGAACGCGACGGATGGGAAACCATCTCGATGGACGGACAGATCGCCGGCATCCGTACCTCGACCATTGACGAAAAATGTGAAGCCTTTGACACGCTCGTCATTCACTGTAGTGTCCTAGGGGGCCGATTTGGGCCTTACTTCACGCAAAGTCTCGAGCTGACGCTGCCGGCTTTGCAGTTTTATTTCCACGAGGGTGTACGGGAGGCGGCGTGTAGGTACGCTTGCTCTTTTTCGTCTCTTTAATATCTCTTTTTGTGTTTTGACTACAGAGAGTTTTCATGCTAACGTGACGTAAACAGACTCATCCCCCTCCTGACCTCCTGCGGTAAACAAAGCGGCACACTCACCCCACCCATGGTCACCGCCTCCCTCTCCAAGCTTATCTACTGTATCCAAATCGAGACCGACCCGTCGTTTGTTGCGTCGCTGTACAAGGCCATCGCGGACACGCTGCGCGTCGCCGGCGTGCACACGCTCACGCCCGAGCTGACGAGTGGCTTGATGGACGGGACAAAACACTAGTTGCAAAACATGGCTGAGAAGCGGAAACGACGGTCTGTGGGCAATGGTGTCGGCGGCGGAGGCACTACCAGTACCGACCCAAACCCCTCAACACCACACTACATCGCCCCAGACGAGGACGACCGGGACGAGATCGCGCTGATGGAGGAAATGGAAGAGTTCACGCTGGAGGATATGGAGAAGGCGTTGAGGATGCTCGACGGCCAACATCCATTGTTGATCGCCATCGCGAGTGTGCGCGAGCTGGGATGTCATCGGTATCCATGGGAGGGCGAAGAGGAAGGGTTGAGAGGGCCTGGGGACGTCCAAGGGTGATATATTAATACCCGACGGTGTCCGCAAAGACCCTAGACTGTCCGCACTACGCCATCTTAGACTTGTGTGTTTTATTTCACCATCGTCACCAACGAGACAAATAAAAGGTGTATCGCGTCTATTGTACACTTATTTGGTATATCAACATGAACAGGGAATAGATTGTGTAATGAAGGACAACCATGCGACATGACTCAGCGTCATCAATTGTACGACCGGATGAAAAGGTAAAAGAAAAAAGAGACAAGTTGGAACAAGGGTAGAAGACGGACAAGTCCGTAAACAGGTGCGAGGTAAACAGGACAACGTCACCGACGTTGTCGTCCAAACTCGCCCCAAAAGAAGAAAGTCAAGTCTGAAAGCGAGAGCGTGTGATCAGCCAGTAACATAAACCTGGGATTGCGTAGCCGAGGTGTGCAGAGCGATAGATTGATGCTATGTTATGATGAGACATGCGATGGAAATGACAAGAATATCCACAGATAATGCAAGCTGTCGATGAGTGAATGGTGATGTCAACAGTGATGATCATCGGTGACAACGGAGTCCTTACCAATAGATAGCGAGCGCGACTTGTACGGAACCGAGAAAGGAGATAAAGGATCGGGCAAAGGGAAGAAAAATGCAGAGGAAAAGGAAAACAACAGAATGCCCGAGTCTTTCAAGGCATTCTGTAGAATCGTTTCCTTCACCGCGGCGAAGACTAAACCAATGTTCGTGGTATCCGTTGCTTGTGTTAGACTGGATGCTAGCATAAGCTGGAGATGAGATTACAAACACTGACTCGGAAGACGTACTGAGGATAGACGGATCCAACGGAACCTGACAGCGTGTGAAGATCACAAGACTAAACTCGTCGGAAAATAGACGCACTTTCGGGAGCTTCGTCTTGAAAACGTCGATCTTATTGAGGAACAGAATAATCGATGTCCTCAAAAACCATCGGGAATTGATGACAGATTCGAAGAGACTCGGCCATCCGATTCTGCAGAGCGCGGTTAAAGCGCAACTATGAAAAACACATGACGGACTCACCTGGTTCTTCTCTTCTAGCAACACTTGGTCATACTCACTTAGGGCGGTCCAAAATATTATAGTTGTGACACTCTCGAAGCAGTGGATCCACTTTTTGCGTTCTGACCGCTGACCACCGACATCGAACATGTGTATCCTAAAATTGGCATTGGGTGAGATAGACGTGGCAACTCATGGAACGTACTGGAGTTGTCCCATCGTGAATCTAAGAGTCTTATCACTTCAGAACCAGAATACCTGGTTCGGTGGTTCCAAGAGTAGGCCCGTGTTGCTACCAGTGTAACACAAGGCTTAAATGGGGGCAGTATGCAACATGGGTGTGTGATGCATGTATATCAATCATGGCGTACGTGCAAAGTATAGGGTTGGCAGCAGACCTGAATGAGGACTAAGAGGATGTGGACGCGATGAACTGACTACAATGGGCGTTCTGAAGGTATACGTTCACCTTACTCCACAACTTCATGTATGGCTCGAACTCCCCATCTTCAGCGTCTAACAACTCGTCAAACAAGTCATACACTGCAGTAACAGATGGAAAGTGTCGCATGATGATGTCCTGCACTGAATGGGCATCACTGATTGGGGAGAGGGGGAGCGTCAGATCTTTGAGGGCGGGGTTACAAACGACGTCACCCGTATGGACAGGAATGCGCCTTGCATCGAGGGGTAGCGTAAGTTCATACAGGTCAGGGCAACATTTGAGGAGGGACAAGAGCCCTTTGAAGGTGACGAACTTTGAGGATTGCCAAGGATAACGATACGTGGGTTTTGTACAGTTCAAACATAGGACTTGGAGTGAAGGCCAGTTGCAAGCCAAGGAAGCCAGATCGTCGTCATCGAGCGAAAACGAGGGACCAGGATCAACAATCAAACGACAAAGGTGACAAAGAGAAGCAAGGGGAAGAAATGTGTGGTATGTGACCGGTGCTGCATCCAAATTCGCAAGAGTGAAGTGCTCGCTTTCTATGTCAGGGGGGTCAGGCTGGAGGGTAACCGAACAGAGGGAGTGGACACGCTGACGGGACGCCAGTGCAGTAAACAAGGCAAGCACTGCATCACTGGTAGGCTGAGAGAGACGCCTGAGGGTGAAGGAGCGAAACACCTGGTCCTGGGCTTGTAAAAGGCTAGTTACAAATTGAAGATCCAGTGCCTCCAATGACAAGTCCTCAACATTGCGAAACGGCGTAGCACCTAAAGGAATGGAAAATTCTGATTCTTCGGGGTGGAGTACCAGTGATACATTTCTGAGCTTTGGGGATGTGATGATGTGAACCAAAGCAGCAACACTGACAGGGTTGGAAAGATGGAGTGTTTCAAGATGCTGGTGGAGAGTGATTGCTTGGGAGAGAACTTGAATGGTCATAAGAGATACATCCTCCCTTCCTCCAAGGGAGATAGAAACAGATTTCAAATTGGAACAAAGGAAGGGGTGGTTGGTGAGAAACGACTGCACTGCTGCATCATCAGGATCCATAAAGCAGACCTTTAAGGAGACAAGGGAGGCATTCAGTAGTTGTTGAATGGCCGTGGTAGATAGAGACTGGTAACCACGCATGCATGGCTGCCAATTGAGCACTCTCAGGTTTGGCAGCAGCGGAGATGATTGCGAACTGGTGGCCTCCAAAAATAGCAGAGAAAACCTGTCGGTTGGGCCCACTTTGAGGCTCCTCACTCGATGTGAATATCGACAAACGACAGCCCACTCGTTGGAGGTTGGTGGAGTCTCTCTAGCAATGTGAGTAAGAAGTCAAACAAGAGACAATAGGAGCAACCTTTGCGCTTCTCTCATTCAATTCTGTTGCAAAAGAGCGAATGAGAGGCTCGAGAGAGACCAACCTGCTCCAAAGACGGTCGAGAGAAGGTTCCGACATCACACGGCACGTCCGAGCTAGGATAGGCAGCATGGCACGAGACTTAAGGGCAGAAATAAGCGGTTGCCCAGGTGGAAGGAGGCAGTCCAATACGTAGTGAAACAAATCTTGCTGAAGCAACGGATTTCGCGACTGGACCATGGTTGTTTACAGCGGTTTTCAAAACGATGCGGAAAAAACGACTGAAATTTCGAGCCTCGGGATCAGCCGGAGTAGGACCCCGAGCTCACTTGAGTGAGCAACAGCGCTGGTACGCGGCAGGCTTTCCAGCATCCACCACACCACATGCCAGCACGGCGGAGCACGCGTCGTGTCCAACGACATAAATCTGTACATCCCAACACTTTATTCAGAGGGCTATAGTGTCAAATGTAATTGCGCTCGCATTCTATTTGTTCTGCTTAGTCTCATAGTAAGGGCCGCAAAGGCGACCGAGTCGAACCTGCCCCCTTTCGCCTGCATTTTCTTTCAAACCTCTCAACGTCGGCCTAGATGAACCACCTTGCGCTGTCGGTTTCAAACACACGCCCTGTTCTCCGGCGCGGCCAAGGCCTTTGGTCGCACACTCCAGAAACCCGAGTACAGCGCGTCGCAAGATGAAGGAGAACATGTTCACGAGCAGGTTTGGGCGGCGTTCACCGATTGGCAGGCGTGGGCATTATCGATCATCGAGCTGTTCGTCGTCGTGCCTGGTAAGCATCTTGGCTATCTAAGTCTAAGTAAGCTGTGCTGATCTGTCCCGAATTTAGTGTATGGCATTACGTTCTTTTTGCCGTGAGTGTTGACTCAGGTGATGATGACGATCGCTGACCGAGTCGTAGGACCATTATCCACAAGTAGAATCACTCCCTCCCGTTCCAACGTGCGCGACTGACCATCCCACAGTTTCGGGTATAATGCCTCCATCAGTCAATTGCTCACAGTCCCGCCGTACATGCTTGCCAGTGAGTGTGCGGTTTTGTAAAATTTGAACCTCTTGCTCAGCGCCCACGGGCTGGTACAGCTGTTGTCTTGTTGACATTTGCACACTTTTCCGATAAACTTCAAAAACGCTCTCCGTTCGTATTTGCTTCTCAGTTGATCGCACTGGTGGGGTATGTTATCAAATGCCCCATCGAGCGTCAAGTATTTTGGAACATTTCTGTGCATCATTGGGAGCTACTCTGCCTTTCCTGGATCGATCAGCTGGTGCGTGACCTTGGCATACCCAATGGGCCGAGAAAAGCTGAGGAAGGTACGACAGGTTAGCGAACAATCTCGGGGGTCGACATAAGCGTGCAGTTGGCCTGGTGATACAGATTGGTGTGGGCAACATGGGAGGGGCAATCGCAAGTAATATCTATCGCATTCGAGACGAACCACGTTACCTGCTTGGACGTAGGTCGTTTTGAGTGCATGCGCGGACGAGCTCACGGACGTTTCAACCTCAGATGGTTTGGGGATCATGTTCCTCGGCATAGGCATCGTGACGTTACCTTTCACGGTCGTTGCGTACCAGCGGATCAACGCAAAGAGAGACCTCGCCAAATCGCTGGAACACGATTCGAAAGAAGAGGATGGGCAAAAGGCAGGAGAGACGGCATTCATGGGGGATCGAAGCGCGAGTTTCAGGTACACGATTTGAGACACGTGCGTTGGTCACCCCGCAATGTCGATCAGAGTATGTCTTTCTCGAGGAATGCTTACTACCACTCGGCGTCGTTGATCTAATCCCCCTGGCATCGAACGATGCTTAGCCTACAATTCCAGGTAAAGTTAAGCTCCGAGTCACCACAAGACCTGTTCGTCGACAGTCCGTCGCCCATGATGCAAGGCACTATGTTCATATATTCGAAACACTCGATACACCGCCTCAGGTCCGAGAAACTGTCTCCCAGATCCGCCGCAAAGTTGACAAGGTGACGTTGAGAGCAGTATGTTTCCGCGCGCGGACTGTGCGAGTTCATTCATGCTTGAAGCCAGATGATCTGAGTGTCATGGCCGTCGTTCTTGTTTGTCGGGTGGTCTTCAGCTGCTTGCAGGAAGCGATTGCCATGAGTGCCGTCGACTGGCTGAGCACAAAACTAGGTTATTATGCGGCAAGACCTAAGAGCCAGATGGATCAAATGAATCTTCCCGGTCACTTGGGGCGCTTGTTATTTAGCTGCTGGTATTCCAAGTGACGTTGCTGAAACACAAGTGTAGAGGATCTAGAGAATGGTGGGACTTGGATTGTTGTGGTTTGGGCATGTGTCTATCCTTCAAGTTTTCAGCTTAGAAGTACAGGTTATCGATTCATCATTAACCATTCTGCAAAACCTTGTGTAATCGTATAGCTGTCTACATATATTTGGAACACGCAGGTAGGCTCGATGAGCTATGCCTGAGTTATCAAGATGATACCTAATAACACACGTATCCAGCGGGTGGCGGAGGAATATTTTCGATACGTGGCACTCTCGCATGTATGGCAAGGGAAAGAACCTTCCTTTCAAGATGACCAGGCTGGCTCGGTGTGGGAGCCGGAGTCGTCGCCGCTAAACGAGAAGTTGCGGAAATTCTGCGAGGCAGTCCGCTCGGACGGATATCGGTGGGCTTGGAGCGATACCTGTTGCATTGATAAGACGATCAGCGCGGTGTTGCACCAATCACTCACCATGATGTACAAATGGTATCAAGCATCCGTGGCCACATTTATTCTCTTGGAGGACGCAGTATCTCCTTCGGCCCTCGGCGATCTCACGGGCAGTATGTGGAATCGTGGATGTTGCGGGCCTGGACTGTGAAGTCTGATATGTGGGAAACAGTAAGCTGGCAAAGAAATATTCCCTGAGACTGCAACCAAACCTTTGATGGTGATCTACAACCATGTCCAGTACGTTTCAACGAAGTTGTGGAGCCATGGACTCGGAGGGGTTTCTGCGAGGACCACTTCCCACACTCGACGACCAAGGGTGATTGCACTTGTTTGGACCCAGTGACAATCGCGGGACGATGCACATAGCAACGGGCAAATTAGATCTAGAGTCCAAGACAAAAAGTTTGGTGGCTAGTTTAGAGGGACAAGGACACAATTCACCCACCCTGAAGTCCTTCATGGACTCACAACGACGCAGCCGCTTCTTGAACCATTCGGTCAAAGCTCGTCGCCCCCGTCGCCTCCACAAACTCCTTTGCCTTCTCCGATACCAAATCCAACAGATCTGGCTCACCTTGTAGGTGTACTTGCATATATGCCACGACCACGACCGTCGCCCACACCTTCTTGTCGATCCCAAGTTCGTCTGCCTCGTCCAGTACCGCGTCCCCAACCAGTCGTGTCAGAAAAGGGGAGACCGGAAACCATCCCACATCCATTTGCTGGAATAGATCGTATACCTCTTGCAATATAGGGACCCGATTGTTTGGGACGCTCGGTACCATAGCGGGACGATCCCCACCTGGAGCACTCGTGACCCAAAGGAAATCGGGCGAGGGAGTACGTTCGATTGGGTCACGGAATCGAGGGAGGGAGGGGGCTTGAAGGGCGGGAGGATGTCCAATACGAAAAAGAGCCACCATCGTCGCGTAGAATTTCTTCGACAGCGGTGAGCACCGCATGGAACGCCATTGCAGCTTCCTTGGACGGGTAGGGAGACGAACCTCCAGGGCTCCCACCTTTCTTGTCCCATTCCGATCCCCAACCCTCCTCGGGATCTGTGTACGTTGGTGTACGAAGATTTGGCGAGGGTAACCCACTGACGCCGTACGGCACGTGTTGATTAGGATCCTGGTATCTCGACCCACGGCTGCCCACACGAGCGATGAGCATATTCATATTGTCGCGTCTCTCGTTATCAAGAATCTCGGGTCCATGGGGGTCGGTGTGGGTATACTCCGTGGCATCATCTGCAATTGCGCTTTCATCATCTTCAATGGCATCAGGAGCCAACCACTTCTGTTCCTTCTCGGCCGCATGGACGCCGTCTTCGACCGTCTTCCACGCGTTGTATGACAACCAGATAGAACGGTCGACAACGTAATCTGCACCCTCCTTCCACCCGTGTGAAGCTGCACATCGATGGACACGCTCTGCGTCCGAGCCACACATCGTCGGAATGAATCGTTCGCAGAACGCACTCAACTCAAGGTCAGTGACATATTCCACACTGCGACGTGCAACGAGTTCAGGGACGAGAAATGATTTTATCTGCGCTTTGACGCGACATTTGTCAAACGAGTTGGGCGAGTTGGAGTCATTGGGTCGGATACAAGTAACGGTCCAAGAGTGCGTTCGGTCGAGGGAGGCAAAGATTTCAGAAAGCGTGTAGTTGAGCTGTGTGGAGACGGTATATATCTTGGTGGGGTTTAACGGTGGGTGCTCCTTGGTTGGCAGAGGCGCAGATGGCCAAGCGATGCGTGTCGGCTGACGAAGTGGGCGCGACGAGACCTGTGCTTGGACGATGGCAGATTCGTCCTTGGAGTGCCTTTCCACTGCAAGGGAAGGTCCGGAGACCAGCTTGGCCACAAACGCCTCTGAGGAGTTTCGGAGTAACGACACGAATGCCGAGTTGAGGATGTCAGCGCCCTTCTCGATGAATGACATGTCGTACGAGCAACTGCTGGCATAGTGGTTGATGCCAAACAAGGTCCTGTCATTCTCTCCCCATTGACTGGGGCCTGCTACGAACGAAGTGTGGACGCCATATTTGGACACGAGATCTTGATGGAGTTCGTCCGCCTTCTTGTCTTCAGCCTTTCCGGATTTGTAGGTTGAGCATGCCTTGTTCAAGATGCCAAGGATCCTGGTAGGTTTGCGGGTCGCACGCTCGCTCGGTTGAGCCCCACGAAGGAGCTCGATGCAAACAGAGTTGTCCATGGTGGCAATAGTCGGTAGGGATAGCCTATCGCTGACTATGTGAGAGTTGTAGCCAACGGTGTCCTCGAACGTGTTGCGTAAAACATAAGATTGGACAAACTCGACGATGTAGGCGAAAAGGATGGCGTAGAGGTCGCGCATGAGTGAATCACACTGGTACTCCGTTCGATGTTGAGAAGGACAGTGTAGGGTTCCTTGCGAACATAGTTGGTCTTGTTCGTCAATGCTTGGGCAAGGTCTGAGGAAACACCGAGAAGGCATGCAAGGTGGTCGAGGACCGAGATGTTTGCAACGGATGCGGAGACGTCCTTGGCAGCAGCTTCTGTAAACTGAATGTTGCTCAAGAGGAGGAGATGGCGACGAGGATGGTGAAGACGGAAGAGAGATGCTTTGGCTTGAAGCTGAGAGCATAGCGATGCGGACCTCCTCCATTGCGATATCATCATCGCTGAAAGGTCCGTTGAGCAGGCGGTAACAGCCCAACGAAGCCAACAAGGCATATTCGGAGGGGTCTTCGACGTTAAAGTAGTCGCGTTCCTGGGGTGCTGCGCCGGCCAAGAATTGGTAAAAAATATGAAAGGTGCGTTCCTCGTGTGCGAGACGGCCAATTCTGGACTTGTCGAGTGCAAACGCTAGCACTTTGGCTGATTCTATGCGACCACGATGGTTGAAGTGAAGTTCGAGGTAACGACTGTGACGCGATGCATTTGGGTTTGGGACGGTTTTTGCGTTTCCAAACGCATCGAGGAGGGTATGGAGTGCTTTGACTTGACTCGCCACTTTTAGCTCCTTCTTGGAGTGGGAAGAAAGATGGAGGACTTGGTCAACGAAGAGACGTAGACTAGAAGATTTTCCAGCACCAGTGATACCACTGGACGGAACGAGGTCAGGATACGGACAAGTAGGACAAGTGAGCTAGACGGGACATACCAAGTAATGACAGACTGGGACTGTCTCGTGCGACTCATGAGCAGGTATATACTTGGGCTGCGAGCTCATAGAGGTGGGGCTGGAGGAGGAGAGTGGAGCTGGCAAGGGAGAGGCCGGTGTTCTTGTAGCAGCGTTCCTCATATTCTCTCGCGCTGATGTCGTTTGCGTTTGCGAGGGTCTTGTATGGATTTACGACGAGCAAACTGGTCGTGCTGATTCTAGAGTAGGGCAAGTCGGAGCAAAAGCGGGCGTTGAGGACGGCGATGATGGTGTCGTCTGAGGGGTAGACGTTGCGGAAGTGGGAGGTGGAGACGAGGTGTGCAAAGTAACTTAGAGCATGAACAGAAAGAACGGACCGACTACCATCTTGATCGTATCCAAATGGATTGTTCAGCTCAATCACTTGCAGCACTGACTCACGGGGCGTCACGGAAAGCCTTGGTAGTCCTTTCCGCGTTATCTTCCTGCCACAAACGCGCTATTTCGACGTGCATCTCCATGTCTTCGTTGAGTGCGGTCGTGGCTCGACTTGATCCGATGGCATGGCCATTCGCACGTGCGTCGTCAAGTTCGATGGCTTTCGTAACTCAATCGAATAGTTCACGTGCTTTGAGCTTCTCCTGCGCAACATCCGCGCTCGATACACCTGGCCGGGGATGTGCACGAAGTGAGGCAAGCATTACAGTGGCTTCCACCGATCGTTGAGGGTTTGGAGATTGTATCAATGTGTCGAGGGTATTGATCGCAGCAGCCACCTCATCTAAGTGACCAAAGGTATATTGGCAGAACCGGCTCGGGGAACTTGGAGCTCACCATTGAGGATCTGCATCTGCGCCATGCCAATAGCACCAAGTATGTGTTTGGGTTGGCCCTCCGTTGCGGTCGTATAGTATTTTGTCGCTTCCTTTATTGAGCCTTCCGCATGCAAGGCTCGCGCAGCTCTTAGGTTGCCATCTATTAAAAGAGTGAGAGTGTCAGCGAACTGCACCGTTCGCTCCGCTAGTTTCAATGCCTGAGTGAGAGTCAGAAAATTCGGATACGTGTTCGAAAGTGTTACACTCACCCGTTTAAGGTTGTTTTTACGAAGAAATAGCTCGCACAACGCGTTTGCTGCGGCAGCGCTCTTTTGGTTGGCATTAAAGGCCTTTTCGATGTATTTGGTACCAACTAAGAAGGCCTGAGTGCGTTCTTGTTCGGTTTGGCTCCCCGCCTTACTCGCATGCGTTGATAGACTCAACAAAAGCTGCGCAGCCCATTCGGACGGATTCTGGTCATGAAACTCAGCATCATGATTAGAACAGAAATTGACAGGGAACTACGTACCGCTTCCAAGCTTCTTTGCCATGCGGCCTTTGCTTTTGCCTTGTGATCCATTGCCCAGAGACAAAGGTCGATACCAATTCGAGGATCTGGAACGCACGACGGGTTTAGTTGGAGGACTTGCTGGAACGATTTGAGAGCTTGAGGATAACCCCGTCTTGCGTAGAGAATGCGGGCCTGTGTTCCGAAACCGGTCAGCTTGAGCGATGATGATCTGGCAAAAGAGCGAACCTTGCCGAGGAGTGCGACAATATTCGTCGGTTTTTCCGCGAGGACACCTTCGAAAGAGCGCATCGGGTCGTCCATGGATCGGGTAGCCAGTTGTTGGATGCCTGTACCGTGCTAAGTTCAAACATTTCAATTATGGTCATTACATACCTCGCGTCAAGAAAGCGAGAGTGCCCCCGATACCTTCACCACCTTCCGCCGCTGTTCTTTCTCCGGCGTTGAGGCATCTCGATAATATTCCTCTTTTGAACGTACACCCGTGAGTTTGTCCTCCCCTGCACAGCAGTCATGAACTATCACAATTTGAACAAATGTCAAATGCTTACGAGCATCCGGCAGAATTAACTTTGGCGCTCTCTGAGCATGTGCAATTTGAATATTGGCTAGTAGCGCGTATATTGGAGGTGACTGCGCCGTTGCGCCATTTGCTTTCAAGGCTACAAAAAATTGCACGAGAATTAGCATGCCACGAGCGTACAACCAATCCGTCCGACCATGTACACTCGATCGCAGAATGTGCAATCCGCTCTGCAGCAGAAAGGTATCCTCTCCGCCAATACTCCCCTGCTAGCTTTGCCCATACTGAAACTCTACATTGACCTTCTTTCAATAGATCAAGCACGTCGTCCGGGTTGGGGTCGAGGTTGTCCAAGTCTATAGTTATGACTTCTTGCCCAACCTGCCCCAATTGATGATGCTATCAGGGTTGGGACTATGGTCATAATTTGAAGGCTTAGATAATGCTAGTGTGTGAATAGGATCACGCAGGAAGACGACAAAC
>JBBPJQ010000495.1:0-22915 GCA_038088795.1 Boletus rex-veris
AACAGAGAACACTTCGAGATGAGTAAAAATGCCAGCATGATCTGTTTGGAACAGAGCGCAGGCTAATTGTAGTCTGTCCAAGTCTGTACTCGATGATTGTGTCGTACGTCTAGGTGCCGCAGCACGACGACTGGAGCAGTTTTCTAATGATAGCCGGGAAGGGATCTTTACTAGATTAGCGAGTTCGGCGTCAAGTTTCTTTTTCCACTCGGCAACTAGTACAGGTAGCTGTGCAAATGCAGATGCAAACGACTCGTCATTCACCTGGATCTCCTCGGGAGCTTGCATGACATCCCTAACAGGAGGGAAACGAGCGAGGTCGGCCACATGTGGAAGAAGATCGAACGTAGGTGCATCTGGGGGCGGGAATCTAAGGAAATTATTGTATGCAGACATCAATGCATTTCGACGCGGTTTGTAAACCTGCGACTCTAGCCGTCGCGACCGAAAATCGTTCATGATCTTGACCCACTCAGGCCGTATCTTGACCCACTCTACCACGTCAAGAGTCACCACAAGTTCGAAGTGGATCACATTGATAAAAGCCTACCTTTGTCCGTGAGCGGCTTGGAGGTCCTGAAATCGGACTCTCGTGATCTCTGGATGGAAAAAGGATCAAAGTATGCAATCTCGGGCGAATACCCGAGCTGCTCGAGACACTGAGATATTCTATGGCAGCTCAAGTAAAGATCAAATTATCAAGAAAAGGGGCAAACCTTCGATATCGATCCCACTGACGCGCTTTCTTATCTTGCTTGCGCTCTAATTCCCTCTTTTCCTGCCAAGCTTCACACTTTCTTGCGTGCTGTGAAAGACTAGTCAACAAGAAAAGTGGAAGGAAGACAATCTAACAAACGCGAATAATAACGCTACGCTGCTTCTCTTTGTCACTAATAAACTGCTGCTTGTCAGAAGACTGACGATACTCGTCCATAAACGAGGCTGCCTGGTCTTTATCAACCCGCATTTGGCATTCTGCAATGGTGATGTAGAGGTTTGATCCCCGGAACAGCAGTGCCACGGACCTTTCTTTACTGTGATATACTCCTCAGCCAATACCTTGTTTTTGCGAATTACCTCATTACAGGAGGAATGAAGGCGAAGCCTAATTCCGTCTGTGAAGTTGCCCGTCGTGAACAACTGCGAAATCTTACCGTCTTATTCTGCAGCCTGGACAATACCTGCGACGTACGTTCCAGAGGATAGTTGTTGTATATTTTCCACACCCCTGTGTGACATTTCAGAGCGTTTTGGAACCACAGAAGGGTCTGAACGTACGTGGCAACGATCGCAAAACACGAGATTTGCATACTCTGGTTCGGTCACATCAGCCGGACAGGCAGGCAGGCCCCTGACTTGTCTACGAGCTTCCATCCACACAAACGTTGAAGATTTGTCCATTAAAAGCTGTCGAAGAGATTTGCACGTGCGTGCAAGATTTAGGAGGTCTATAGAATGTATGTATGCGGCAATCTAGCACCATTGGGCCAGTCAGCAAAAGGTCAGTACAGAAAAAGAGAAAAACATCTACGCACGAGGAACAGCACGTCGAGATTCAGTTGGCATAGTTCGCCTGGCTTTCCTCGACGACGCTTATTGGGGGCGGCCGTATCTTCTCGCCGGGTTTTTTTGGCAGGGGGTGGAGCATCATCTGCATGTTCGACAGAAGTACCTTCCTGAATTTCACTTTCGTTTGTGTGGACTTGCGTTGACTCAATTTTCTTTGCAACCGATCTGGTCTGCACCATCGTTGGTGCGCGTTCATGAAAAGGAGTCGTCGCGTGTTACGTCACACAAACGCGAACAGTCACACAAACATGATGTCACACCACTTTAGAAGCGTTCAGGAGAAAACAAGCTTTGCATACACCGAGCCAACACGTCGAACAACAAAGTCATAGCCATGATCTGCCCATCCTTCAAATCAGTGAGATGGTTATCAGGATTTAAACCAGTCCGCTGATCCGGGCCCTTTTTGGGCCGGTCCTCAAACATCATGCTCATGAGGGGCGACCGACACGGCCAATGGCAGCTGAGAACCAAGTTCCAGTTCACCGTCGACCATAGGAACCATCACAAGAGACGGCGCGCGGCAAACCCTTTCAGATCGATCCGTCATCGTCAATTCAAACTTGCCAATAATTTCCACAAGAAACGCTTGGATCTCGATGACGCTGTTGGGATACGTTCAGTATCACTGTCATGTATTACAAGAAAAGCTACGTACGCAAAGCGCCATCCCAAGCACGCGCGGACTCCGCCTATGAAAGTCATCCTACCATTTTTTTCAGCAAGAAACAAATGGTGTTGGAGTCTATCCCCGATTAACACGCAGGCATGACTTACAAGTTTGAATAAACGCCAATGGAGACCAGTTTCTTTCCACTCGCCACACCATCCAACCATCGATCAGGGTTGAATTCGTGAGCATCATCGCCCCATAGCTCTGTATTACTGTGGGATATCAGCATTGATCAGCGATGAGTATATACACAAAGAGCACAGCTGACCGATTGTACGCAGCGATCGACGCCACTATCCGCGTCCCTTTCGGGATGAATATTTCATCGGTCACTTCTCCTGATTCCGTAGTAATTGGTCGAGAAAGGGGAAGAACATCATCTCTTCCAGCTATACGATGGACGTGCGGAACCACTGGGTGATACCGCAATCCTTCCTATTCAATGAGGCACAATGAATCAAAGTAGTATACGAGGGGGAGTGGTGTACTACACACCTTGATCACTGCTGAGGTGAAAGGCATCGCATCGAAATCAGCCATCGTGAACTGTGTGTCACCACGTGCTCGAATAGCAGCCTCTGTCTCTCGTATCTCAGTGCGGAGTCTGGACTGCACTTTAGGATGCCGCGCAAGCTCCAAGAGAATCCAACTCAAGGAATTGGACGTGGTCTCATGTCCCGCAAGCAGAATCGTGCTAATGATCGTTAGGCGAGCGTCCGGAAGTAGGGATCACATATTCCATACCACATCTGAGCTAACAACTCCTCTTCGGTCAACTTGTTCTTTGCCTCTGTATCCATGTTGGCCTTGACTGTGAGTAGGTCAGTAGCGTTAGTGAGAAACACAAGTCTCGCCTACCAAGCAAGCTGAAGACGTCCCTGCTCCCCTTTCCTTCTAGCAGGGTTTCGGCTCTTTCCTGCACCAATTTCTTCCCTACTTTCGTGACCATCTTTTTCACCTCGCGTGCGCGTTCAAGCCGAGAGTTTGATCCGTGATCAGTCATCCACTCGAGTATCCATGGTGGAAAATACTTGGAAGCTGCTTGTATGAAGATCTGTTGCGCAGATGGACGTCCAAAAATGTCGCTCCTGAGAACAACACAAGGTCAAGTTACAGTCCGAAGAAAATGCCTGCGAGAAAAACTGACAGCAAATTGGCATACTTTCTCACCAGGGGGTGTTCGTCATTTTGGAAAGTGCCAAACTGGACATCGAATGCAGCTGGTGGCAGTTTAAAGATCGACTCTTATCGGATGGTAACGGAGAAGTACCTTGGCCGATTGCATCCAGTGTTCCGCGAGAGAGCCAAGCTGTGACATTGAAGACGGCTCTCTGGTCAGTACTGCTCTCAATGATCTCCGCCCATTTCGTGCACATCTACATCGCAAAGAGAACCGGTAGGTGTAAGCGGGAGTTGGCATGTATGGGCTTACAGATTCCGCACAACCTTTGAAGACGCTCAGGAAAGCTTTGGACTCTGGTCCTCCAAATCCCGGAAGGAGGACCTTCCTTTGCCGTTTATGACCATCTCCTATCAAAACGGTTATCATAAACCCAAACAACCGCCCAGTTCGCATTACCGTCGGCCCATATGACCCCTTTTCCGTTTAGCATTCGAGACATGACGCGGAGATTAGGTTGCTTTGGATAACGGTAGGCTGAAGCATTGAATATCCATTGAAGTGCTTTTGGATCGGCGACCAGAAGTTGGTCCCCCTAAGTTATATCATTCCAAGATCCTACTAAGACCATGTAATCAATTTAACGTACTCCAAAGACAGTCTTGAAGCGAACGATATTCCCATAGAGGCTTTGCCATTCGAAATCGGCTTGACCGACCGGGCGTTGAAGTAGCTCAAGTAAGTTTCCTGCATGACGTCAACGATATAGCGAGTGTGCACAAAGAAGCTACCTGCCGAGGACGAAGGAGGGTGACTTGGGACCACGAATCCTGGACAACGACGGACGTGTAGAACACCTAAGCAAGACATAGACAAGAGCAATGGCAGTCAGGCTCGCTGCCACAATGCCAGAGATCATGGTGCGTAAGCGGTGTGAGTAAACACGGGAACGCTGAGAATTTATGAATGGGCCCGAATCCCCTCATGACAATGATGGTATGATGCAGTCTCCGATGCCCATCCGATCCGTGCGACGAGAAACTACCCCAAGAGGCAAGTCATGGAATACATCTCGCAACTTTAACGGTGACGTAGACAAGGAAAAGCTTGTGGCTAAAAAGGGTGAGTCATGACACTTTACACGTTCGGGTCAGGAGACTCTACTGCGAAGGGACTCTCGGCCGATTTTCAGCATGTGGGTGAGTACACCCGTCACATGGCAGAGATTTTATTCCCAGACTGTAAACCTATAAGTCAATGTATCTTCAACCCTCACGGACCATACTTAGCACCCCGGATTTTGCCTTGCGACGACGCCACCAGGCCGAGACAAGGAAGACATTGTGGTTCAAGGACGCACAAACTATGGGAAGTAAATGGCGCGAGGGCCAAATGTGACGAGAACATTCCCCTAAAGGATCCTCTCCCGCGCTCTGGGTCCTTATGTGATGTCCTGAGCAACCCAAAGTAAAAACAACTGAGTTCAAACAAAGACACGGCCCGATGGTTGAACATCACTGACCGGTTCGTCCCACTCCAACACATCCAGTGAAGTCCCCGGGCCGTTCTCTCTGAAGCCAAAGTCACAGGAACGAGATGTAATTTTAGTGTTGGCGGAGCAAGAACATTCTCCAGTCGTATTATTTGACTCTTCGGAGAGCTCGGTGTCGTGGTACTATTTCAACAACCATGAGTGATGATCGGTGAGTTCCTGGTGATCTGGACTGACGCATGTCGGACCCACACAGATTCGCCTGTTCCACGACATTATATTTGTCGCAAAAACGAAGCATGGCAAGGAAGACCGACACGATCCAGTCCAAGTCCAAACAGGCGGGAGATACCATCCGAGGTCTTCTTAGACGTTTTCTCCGGGTCGAATGCGTATCCTATCATCATGAGACTGCGACACACGCTCAAAGCCTGTTCCGAGGACGACGACTTGGTGAAACTGCATCCTTGTGGACGTTGAATGTTGGTCACCAACTAACGCGCCGGCACCTGGAAATACAAGTATAGGGTAACAGAGTAGGAAAAGAGCCCGTATTTGAGATTGGAGTCTGTGAACGATTGTCCCCAAGGTTTTACATAATCACTCTTTTCTAGTTCTGCTTGCGGTTTGGATACAGCGGTGCCAAAAGTACACTATAGTATACATAGTATACATGAATCATCAATAGTTTTCGCATCCAAGAAGATGACAGTATCGCGCGAAAATACCCAAAAGATGGCTAGACATTTGCTAGGTCACTAACTTAGACTCATCTCCGTCTGCGGACTACGACCTTCCCCTTTGTTTGCCCTATTTCCAGTCCTGATTAGTCGCTCGAGCACAAAGGGTGGGTTCATACGAACCTTATCGTTCGTGCCACGACCCACTCCATTGAGTCCATTCTGATGACATTTATGAGTGAACCTCGTCGCACGCGAGAGCGAGCGTGACTCACCACAGCGGGTGCTAGCTTTGACTGCGGTGATTCCTGGGACACACCATCGCCACCCATTCTCCCCTTCTTCGGCTCTTTGACAGTGATGACTTCCGCTGGATTGTTTGCTTGGCCCTCCACCCTGACGCTCTCGTTTGGGTGAAGGGACAATTCAAACAATTCTGCAACGATCGCCTTGATGATATCCTCGGGTGCACTAGCGACGGTTGGGGTCTTGCACCCCAGTTCCGAAGCGCGGAGGACGATCCGTTCACGTGCGCTGGCAAGACGAAGGACGGTGTCCATCGTCAATATATTCCCCTCCTCCGGCGAGGGAAGCGTCGGGCTGGTGCACAGAGTGAAATAGGAGGGGAGCAACAGCTTGCCGTCCACCGCGTACTGCTTGTATGTCGTGATTTTTTCGATGGGCCCAAGTTGCATCTTCTCGAGCTGCCGGATGGCGAGGTTTTTGATTTCGCTGAAACCCCATTGGGTTGCAAGTCGTAGGATGGTGAGCCATTTTTCCTTGGTTTGGTTTGCATATGAATAACGCCTCGGTGGGTCGAGTCAGTACTGCTGGGCGACGTTTCCGCGGTACCTATCGCGACTCACGGGTTGTACCACACCCATACTAAGTCTGCGAACTCGTCGCTCCGCACATCACGGATGATAAGACGGTTGTCCTCTGGAACATCGTCTCCTTTTCTAGAGGAACCTAAAAGGTTATTAAAGTGGGCGGATTCTCTCTCCAAGAAATGTCTGTGCAATCGAAAAAGGGTATTTTCGACCTACATGTCGCTGAATATCACGGCTCGATACAGCATCAGCGACCACCACGCACTTGTATGCATACGTCGCCACCGCGGAAGTAATATTCCTCGTGGTGTCTTGTTGTGCCAACACCGAGACCAGAGTCGCTAGACATGACTTTCGTGGTCAAAAGAAATCAAGGCTGTCGTCGGGAGGGACTATCGGATGGGGGGAACACTGAGACGGGCGTCCGCCTTATCTATTAATCATCTGCATCAAGCTTCGGTCACGACGAATCGCCAAGTTGACTCAGTTTGTTTCTTTTTTCTCATGATCTCGAGTCGGTGCCTACCTCGTGTTCTGTCGACTTCTTTCTAACTTTCTGCCGGCTACACGTGTCTTTTTTGTGTGCACTTGCTGTGCCAATCTACAGCAACGTGGACCTACAAACGTCTTATCGCAACAAGATCCGCGTCACTGATGGACGGATGCCATCTCAACTGGAGCACACACTTAGGGGATCTGACAACGCCTAGAGAATGCTGTACTTGGCTTCTTACGCCTGCGGGTCCCGTTGACGTTCTAAACAAAAGAAGAACCAGCGGCTACGCCCTTCCTTCGGCGGATCAGACGAGGACCGCGATGTTTCAACAACCGCATTATCGCGGTCACATCGCTGGCAAATCAGCACTGTATTTTGGGGAATCGTATCGAGATAACACCAGGCTACTTCGCGTACGTGAGGGGAATATGATAATTTTTGGCAGTGGTCGCCCACCCGAAGAAGATTGCAACGGTGGAGATGAGTTCATTGGCCGGTCACGGGTTCTTCCCGCCGCGCGGCGTTCTCCCTCCCCTCCTGTTCTTCCCGGCTACATTGAGACATGAGACAATCATACAATGGGCCAAACGCAGAAAAAGCACCTTGCTTCAAGGCTTCGTTGTCAGAAGGCACATTCGTAGCATCATTGTCCTTGATCGGTTTATCTTTTTCAGCATCATTCACGTTATCCTTAGATTTAGCAGTCACATCGACACTATGTTCAGTTGGTGATACAACAGGTTTGCTAATCGGAACATCATGACTAGAAGAAACTTGACATGAATCCGCCTGTGGTAAATTCCAAATGAGCAGCTGTCAGAACAAAACAACTGAGTGACTCGCCGAAGATGAAGGCTCACCCGCTCCTCCAGACTTAGGACCTCCCGCCTGGTCCTTTGCCTTTTCCGTTGTTGTCGCCAGTAGGGAAGGCGACGTTGTTTTGACCGGAGGGACCGGTGGACGCTGTTCGGGAGGTCCCGTTTGTTGCCGTGCCGTTGCTGGTGATCCCGTTGGCTGTGTTGCTGGTGGTGGTGTTGCCGTTGAGGTTGCCGACTCCTGGCGCGCCAGGACAGAGCCGATGGAAGCCATAGAGTTAACTGAGGAACCTCTGGGATCAGCTGCCGACCCACCATTAGCTCGGGCTCCGGCATTGGCCTTAGATTGGTTGCCGAGTGGAGCTGGACCGAGCTTGACTGGGGTGCCGTTCGCCGCGCCATTAACGCCACTGGCAGGAGAAGTCGCATGGGTAGGGGATGTAGGACGAGAACCGAGATTAAAGATCTCCCGAACGAGCGT
The DNA here is from genome assembly GCA_038088795.1 of Boletus rex-veris. NCBI lineage: Eukaryota > Fungi > Basidiomycota > Agaricomycetes > Boletales > Boletaceae > Boletus > Boletus rex-veris. The sequence goes on from JBBPJQ010000495.1 coordinate 8,157, forward strand.
CTCCACCTCGTTATCCTCAAAGTCCTCAAAGGTCGGAGAACGGATGCCGCTTTCGGACGTCTGCAAACGCAAGCGTTCGCGTGCCTCGGCGATGCGGAGAACCGTCTCCATGCCAAGGTCCATACCTTCCGAGAAGGACAGAGACTTGTCCCTCTTGCAGACGGCGATGTAGGAGGGGACGAGGTACAGACGACTGATATTGTATGTGTGATAGATAGCAATCTTTTCGATAGGTTCGATCTCGAGCTTTTCGAGCTCGCGAACGGACAACTCTTTGACGTTGTCAAAGGTCCAACGATTGGCGAGCTTGAGGATGCTCAGCCATGTCTCGAGCGGGGCGTCGTACAGCGAGAATTTGCTGCTCGTCGTTAGCAAACGATACGTGAACAACGATGGCGGCGGACTTACGGGTTATAAAACACCCAGAGGAAGCGTGCGAAATCCTCGCTTTTGGTATCCTCGAGAGTAAAGGCGTTACTGTCCGTTGAACCGGGTTGCTCGTCGCCGGTGTTACAGTTGTTCGAGCTGTTGAACTTTTGGCGGAAAAAGAGCGATTCGCGGTCGAAAAAATAACTATGTATCCTGTAGAGGTGGTTTTCAACCTGCGAACACAGGTTAGCGCCGAGCAAGGAAGGCGACGCAAACGTCGAGACTGACAAGGAAGGTTACATCGCCTCTACGCAGATAGAAATCCTTGTGTTGAACGACACGAGAGACGCCGTGAGATGAGTCGGGGCCCGCCATGACAGACTCTGTGATGGAGAGGAGAGAAGATGGTGGAGAGAAAGAGGACTTTGGCTCCAAGGGAAATTTTCGAAGCAGGTCAAGATATACGTTTTCTGATTCCAGTGTTGGCACAATCAAGTTTGGCTTCGGCTACACGTGTTGGCTACACGTTGCCCATCGTCTTCTCCCCCTCCTTATGTATTTTCTTCATCAACGCCGTGCAGCTCCGTTGCGTAAACGAGGAACACTGCCTGGACCTTGTACGTCGTCGTCGGCACATCACGAGGTTTTTTCTTCGATTTTTCAAGCGACGCTACGTTGAAACAGTGCATCCCCGGTGGCAATGGTAACGTTTTGCCCAAGATCGCACCACGACAATTCCACACCCAGGGTTACATTCTGTGAGTCCAGTGTGCCTAGGCCCGAGGGCATTGGCGTATGACCTGTTGACCATTGCTCCGATAGGCCCCAAAATAGATAGATCTGTGGTATCCTGATCAGTACACGCGGACACCTGCGTGTGCGGTTCGGGAGGTCCCCGCTGCCTGACCGTATCTTCATACCCCTAACCGCGGCAAGGGTTCATCACATACGGTTCGCAGCGATGCGGCTGGCTGATTATAACCAAATCCACGCGTCAGCTGCATGTATCGTGCTTGCGCAGTAATGTGTTCGAGACAGTGCGTAGGATCCGCACAATCCAATTACAGATAATCTAGTACACGACTACAACCACAACCGAATTTCAGAAACGTCTGCCACTCAACTCGACGTAAGTACATTTTCATCGTGTCACTTACATCAGCCATGAAATATTATTCTAGAACAAGGACTAACCCGTTAACGCCTCCTTCGGCGTGACCCTGTTTCCGGAGCACGGACCTTGTCTGCGTCATCACCTACGAACAGACAAATCAAGAGCGTCATCATCGCGCGCGCAGGTAAAAGAGGACACACAACACCAACCTGAAAGCTGAAATACGCTTTTTATCACAGATGTGAAATCCACCATGGTTGCGTCCCGTAAACCAGATGTGAGCTTCGGAGTTTCATTGTAATAGCTGGAATTGACAGCCAAGCTCTCTCGTACGGCAGCCACTTTCAGCGCCAACTCTGGGCCAAGAACCGCAAGGTCATCGTTTCCGAGGGGTTCCTTACGTCTGGCTAGTTCGTTCACTGCGGGCAGGAGCCACGGTTGGATATCGTAGTGGACGGCAAGCCCCACTTTCTCTGCTGAAGGCCTGGAAATCTGTTCGTAGGGCATGTTTTGTACGGCACGCTTGTGAATTGCGTCGAACTCCCACATCCTTGCCAGTTTCACGACGGGAAACCACATATCAAAAACTGAGTCTGAAGCTGTAGCCTCCTCGAAAGCACTGGTGTGTGGCGTAGGGAACTGCTGTGCGTATTCAACGTCCATGGATGAGGATCCCAAGCTTACCCCAGTAAAAGCACTTGGAGGAAGCGCTTGAATTCCGTCTTTGTGATCCCTTCCAGGCGAATGGGATTGCTGTCGCGTGACCCCTCCGCCTCTCCGGCTACAGGAAGTGAAAACATATCTCGGAAGATCCTGGACCGGGATTCCAAAGATTGTCTAGGAACCTTGAAGAGACAATCCTCTACCTGCGTCGTCACGGTTAGCCAATAGCATTGACAGGAGCCGACGTATTCGCCTGGATGGTGATCAGAGTCATGTAGAACTGGTCGTCTTTCTGCAACGTTGCCATTTCGGTTGGAATCTCTCTGCAACTGGATAGTTCTGGACGGCACAGTAGCGCACACCAAAGAACTGCGAGGACAAGGGAAGGAGTGAGCGCCAATGTGGCGGTGCAGTTGGACATGTCCTGCCACGTGTCATGACAACCGAGGCAGATGAGGTCATCATGGTATGTTCTGTCTGCCCTGTCAAGGTACATACTTGACAATCAAATGCCACAAGTTTCATCTTTGCCGTATGCCTGCGGCTTGGCAGTACGAAGAACCTACCCCTTCTACTCGTCATATATTTGGACTTGTTCGGCACTCACGCTGTGAGCAGAGTATCGCCTTCGTCCTGTGCGCGTGTGCCCCGCTGAAACCGTCCACCATGGAAAGTTCACTGGACTTGCTCGAGGAGGTGCGTGTCTTCTGAATACTGCTCTTTTCTGACGTATCAATGCGAATTCAGAAATTCAGAAGGGTGGAACAGGCCAGCGAGCGCAAAGCACTCTACGAACTCGAGCCGTCACAGACGGAACTGGCAGAGCCCTTACCACAAAGAAAGCACCACAAGAAGCCAGCGGTCTCAGTGAGTCAATTCGGCAAGGTGATCTTTTCGTCCTCAAGGTTCGTGCGCTTTCTCATTCCCAACAGCCAGAAGAACAAGGGGAGGATGGTCTACGTTCACTGGCACTGTCACCGCTCTCTGCCGCAGCATCCAAGTCAACGTTTTACCATACGCTGGCCAATGTGAGCGATGATCACATCTCCACGTATTGTGTGTGACACAGACCGGCATTTTCCAGCCGAGAAGTGTCGAGTCATTTGTGTCAGAGATTTCCGAGGAAACGCGACATACCGACGAACAACACGAGATCCACGTTGAGAGAATAGCCGGTCGACAAACCCTTCCGCAAACTGTTGGTGCACTGCTACCACGGCGTCTGACACGTGTACAGTCGCATCTCGATTACACCTCCATCAACAGGAGTATGGTTATTGACGTTTCGGTCGAGACCACTATGGAATCGACCCATCTTGCACCCGACATGCAATCATCGACTGTATACACCGCAGGACCGTCGCGATCGCGCGCAGCAACCGTGGGTGCTATGACGTTCAATGGGGGTTTGGTGGAGCGGGCGAAGGACTTGGCACGCAAACTGCGACGAAAAAGCGGGGCGGAACTCCCGTAGGTCTCAGTCGGCAGCCGGGGGCGTTACGGTGGTGTTCTAGAACCCGGGGCGCCCTCGTCGTTGTCAAGGTGCCCGGCGTCTCGTTTTCATTGGAGCTGTCAAGAAGCGTGTGCTTACCTGAGTGTCTTCTATGTCCATCTATACCCCACTGTAATGACTATTGTAATGGACTTCTGGATGACCGAGTCGTTGATATAACGGTCGAAATGAAGCGAGATGAGCCTGGGTTTAGTTGAGTCTTGGATCGACTGAGGTCGGCTTCACACGCGCATGTTCTTACGTTTCGGGTGGTGACTGGCACAATTACATTGCCGCAAGTGCGCGCCGAGTCTCCAAGTTGCTCATACACGCCCTCGCATAAAGCCGCACTCGACGTGTCAGTATGTTCATTTCCCCTCCTCTTCCTCCCACTCGCTAACCAGATGCTCAGTTCTTCTCGACTCCTCGTCGACAAGTGCACTCCCCGTGACAGGTATGCAAGGACGCATATCCCCCTGAGCACTTCACTGTGCCCCAGTGCCGACGACACCCTCGTCATCGTGGTGCGTCACACGATCCGTTTGTTCCTCCACCCACAAACTCACGATCTACAGCAGCAATCTCTGACGCCCAGCGTCGCTGCAAGACGCCGTGCACACTCATCCTCTGACTCGCAAGGGTGGAAGTTCCTTCCAACACCCATACGTCCCACGTTCCGGCCTCGTGACTACGAGCTGCCGCCATGTGCAGAGGACGACGATCGGTCAGACGCCCAAACCATCTCTCTCAAGGTTCTCCGTCGCTCCCTCAAGAACGTCGAGTTTGATCCATCGTGTCTCGATTGTCTCGATCAACAGACGCTTCTATCCCCTACCGAATCCTTCTCAGAGATCTGCTACACCGAAGCTACGCATGATCAGGTACCCGTACCTGCACTGCAGCCTCTGCAGCCGCGCATACGGAAGCGCACCGCCTACTACGATAGGACTGCGATGAGTGAAGAAGATCCTTATCACGATTGGGACGAAAACATGTCCGTCAGATGGTCACGGCCCCTGCGAAAGCCGGTTCGTACACTGATAACGATCATGGATGTCGCTCCTGCTGATCGTTGATCGACGTCTCTAGCTCCCACCCGTCCCCCCACTGCCTGAGCATCTGAAGAAGCCCAAGGAGCCGGAGCCGCGACCTAGCTATCAGCAGTCCGTGCTCGCCGACATCGAGACCCGCTTGCTCCGGGTTGTCACCAACCCTGCCGAGTCTGTACATTATTTCCCAATATCATCGCAAAGGCGAAGCGAGGAGTCTCCAAAGTCCTCGTTGGATTCCCCATCATCTGTCTCGTCAACGGCTTCAAAATCTTCATCCGCCAAGTCCGCCGGAACATTTAGACGCCTGGGTAGCGTCCTTGTCCGTGCCCGTTCCAAATCGAGAGCTTGAGTTTTCGGACCATGTTGTCTTTCACTTTCGTTCCCACATGCCATCGACATGTTTTTTACGTTCCTTACTACGGTACCTTTTTTTATCAACTCATTATACTAACGTCACATCACACACCATCTGCACTTTTGGCCTTGTTTCAACATCTTTTTTGTCATAGCATGTCCTACTGTATCGCTCCCCAGTGGTGTTTAGATAAAATGAATCCCCAGTTTACGTCGCTGATGTCGCGTATGTGCTACCAAAGCTCGAATCTGGAGTCGACAAAGTTTAATTAGCGAGCCACAGTCATCAGGTTGAGTTACCATGAGAGCCTAGTATGAATCGTGTGTAATAATGATGGTATCCAAGGACGGGGCGCCCGTCTCTGGAAGACGCAACACGGGATGGTATTTGGAACCGTCGGATGGCATTCGAGAACGATTCATATCGCTCGCGTAGATTGGGTTTATCTCATCCCGACGGGGGGTGGACGAGCCGAATGACCTAGGATGGTTATCAATGAACGTTTCTCGGCCACGTACACGTACTACCTATGTACACTCTCACAAACGTGATCCAGATGCGCTTCGTTGAATCATCGAAGTTCTCGAGACGTATTGTACGTACATGAATAGAGGGCGTTGCCGTGGTGAACGAGTGCCGTAGACATGAGCGAACGTCATACGTCGTCACCAGGCGCACATGCGCTCAAGATGGTCATATAACGAGGGGAGGAAGCGTCGGGTTCGATGTCGGCACGCCATCACTTCATGTTCCAGGACGTAGGGCGGCGTCGATGGCTGAAAAAGGACGTGTGTATTGTTGATGACGTTTCGGACCGTGTTCAGACCAGCTCGTTTCATTAGTGATTACGTTCGGAGTGTTGGGCGATATGAAAGAGGCGACTGTACGTAGGCGGCGTTTGGTGCGCTGAACGACGACCAACCTAGAGATATGACCTCATGTGCGTGCATATTGATAGTGTGGGTAGGGTACGTACCAAACTTGTTTGAACCCGCCTGCGACGCTAATTGTCTTGCTATCGAGGTCCGTCCAGGCAGTTGAACGGTTTTTCGTCGGGCGGCCGTTGTCTTCTCATTCTGATGCGCGAAAAAAACAAGAGTCTTTGGAACCGGTCGCACCCTGCCCGAGTAGCCGTCGCTATGCCACGCATCCAAAATGAAACATGTCCAAGGGAAGAGTTTTTCGCGACTACATACCTCGCCACCGACGTTTGATTTTCATTCAGAGCAAACGGTCCAGGCAACGGGTTATCTTGGGTCGTCGCTGTCGCCATAACAGAGCGTGTACAGATGTACCTCTTTTCGTCCTCGAGGCGCATTCCATCAAGACGTTGCGCTGAATCGCCGCATCGTGGCGTTTCATCATGATATCTCCCGACCCGAACGGTGATAGGAACGGTTTCAGAGAACCTGATGCTCGACGTCCTCCTCGAATCTGATGGTGACTCAACAAGGACGGGTCAACGGGCCGTCTGTCATTGTTCTCGCCGGCGCGCGGATGCGTGTCGCGACCGAGGTGCGCCCCGGGCGGCGAATAGACCCATATTATAATCGATTCTCGTGTCACTCCGCCACTCTCCATTGACCTTTCCTTCGAGAAGGGTCTGTGACAAAGGAAGAGCAGCTGTTCAACGATTGGTTTACAAACCCTACTGTGCGGAACAGAGTGTCGACGTCTGTCATATGTGACTATAAAAGCACAAGTATGCACCTCCATAATATTGCTCTCCACTCTGACGTGACAGATAAGGTTGGCCAACGTCCTGGACGCATTATAATCTATCAACGTTGGACCAAGCTGGAAGCGCTTGTAAAGCGACAGGCTCCTCAACCTCATGCTCGTCTTCAATCCTTGAGACACCTTTTGTGGTCCGTGTTTCTCGCCCCGGGTACGACTAAATTGGAACCATCAAACTATCCAATACTGATATCGATGAGAGTTTGTTTCCACCAAGTGAGAGGCGTATATGCGATGCTACCCGCGAAGGACTGGGCCCACACCTTTATGGCCATAGTACCATCCTACCTTTGTGGACTAGTCTAGTCTTGAAAGCATGCGAGAAATTTCTCAGATGGGGCAACACCTACTTGATCGCATTGATCAAGCACCCCATACAGCTGTGTGCAGACTAGACCGTCATAGCCGAAGACAAGCCCTCTAGTCAACACTATCCTGGTTCAAGCAAGAGGAAGGACGTGCGTGCTGTCTGTTTGATGCCTTATCGTCCGAGTATCGGTCCACTGTCACTGATTTTGGGACAGGAAGCGAACCACAGGTATACCTTACGTTCGGCAGAAGTCATTTGACGCCGGATATTTCAGGATCTGGAGCCATTCACGATATTAATGCGACGTCACCTAGGATCACTGACGTGTTTGCCGTGACGCCAGTGGACCCAGCCGAAGTGCGGTTCTTCGACGCGCATGCAATATTATTTCCCCATCAGACGACTCCTGCCATCTCATATTCATTATGGCTCCGGACCGCCGTACACCGAACGACGCAAGCCAGAATACCCATCCGTGTGGGTGATCCACCTTGGCTTGACTTGGTTACAGTACCTGTCTATTGATTCAAGTGATTCTCGTCTGGCCGCATGTCCCCACGCAGAAGTTTGGCCGGATCGTTGACTTGGTCCGGTCACGAGGACGAAGCAGGATGATCTCCTTGGGGACAGCTCGCCATGGCCTCGGTATTAATGCCCGACCGTCGGCTTTAGATGCTTCTCGGGTGGACGATAAGTAGGTGGCCTATCTGCGTTGACATTGACATGCTTAAATGCTGATATGTTGGCTCCCTTGAACCGTCGGAAAGCCACATTGCCAAAAACGGCTCATCATGGGTTGCATAGATACAGGACATTTCGCAATTCAATGCATACTGACCTGCAACTTGAGTGCTCGTAGCTGGACTTTTGCGATGAGACTTGTATAATTTTGAACCGAGGTGGCCAGATAAGCGCTATTCCCGCAGTTCTCGACTCGGACTCGGATGCCAGGACGGAAGTATACCGACGGCGTCGGTCGTTCTTTCTGGAGTCGACACGAACACACAAAGTTGCAAAGGTAGTTTACCGGTCTAGACTTTTGCCTCTTAGGGATAACGATAAACCCAACTAGGGTACATTGCACGCCCTGATACGTGCGCGTGAATGTCGGCGTGGTTATTTTCGAACAACCGCGACGGAAGGAGACCGTGGAGATACAAAGTCCTTACTCTCGTAAGAAGCACAGTCGATATATGTATCCATCTGTTCGATAGTGTTCGCCAAGGGTACTACTCTACACGCCGCACGTCACCCACACGTCACCAGCTGAATGGCACCGAGACCAAGTCAAGAAAACCTAGATTCAAGATAGAACACGAATAACTTGTACAAGTACCGTTGAACATTTTGGCGTTTGTTACAAGCCAAGAATTTGCAATAGCCAAAGTTGACAACGTTGACAGGTTGACTTGGCCTTGGGGCGAAAAGTCTAGATTCTCCAATCCCGTCGGAGCATCGGCGTCTGTCGATGGCATAGTGGCTTGTGGTCCCTGGTGCCTTGATCGGTTGGCTGTGTGAAATGCGGTTTGAACCAGCCCTTTGCAGCCCTTCGCGATGGACACAGCAGCGTCGCGAGTTAACCACGCACCCCTACTTTCCGATCAAAGACAAAGTGACACAGGCTGTGACTGCGACGTTGTCAACATGAATGGCATAACCAAGGCCGCCCGCACGGTCGTACTCACGAGAGCTTGCGAATTGTTTAGCAGCAGTCCACAAGCACTCGAGCAGACCCGAATAGTGGATCGCTTGGCTAAAGTCGCTTACGGAACGTCTAAGAACACGCGTTGATGGGATGCAGCATGGCCGTCAGGGGTTCAAGTTCACCCCTGACACCGTGCCGTAGGAAATGAACGGCATTTATTGTGGTGAATCGCAAATTCGTTATTCTCGGGCCGGCGGAGTGGGGAGGTATGAATGTTCGTGTTGGATGCTCCAACCGAATGCATCTTGGGTCAGGACAAGCATTCCACCAATCCAGCTCGAGTGTGAGAGAGCGATTATTCGCGTTTCAGGGATTTCCATGGAGAAGGCTTGAATACGTTCGCGGGAGGAAGTAAGGGCGGCCAGACTTGCGGCGATGACCGAGATAAGGGTGTACATTCATACATCATTAATGGGTTAGTGCACTAGTGGCTGTGTGTGTACCGTCCATTGTGCCATTGGACGTACTGATGTGAATAGGACGCTGCGCAAACCGATGAGGTGCATCCGTACAGTGCAAAGTAGAGTTGAACTGAAGCTTAGCTTGATCTGTCTCATTAATGAGTGATTGGTGGTGCTAGGTTATCTTCGTAGGGGGTAACATCCTCGGTAGCTTTCAATGGAATGAAAGGGGCAACAATCGCGGGCCCATCTGTGGCGAGCTCGTGGAAAATGGAATCGTGAAATACGAAGGAATACGGGGAGAGGTCAGGGGACTGGAGACAATATCGGGGTGGCTGAAAACGAGGTACGAGCGGGTGACATTGCTGAGATGTGCCCTTCTAAGTGTATCAGGGTCGGCAAGGGAAGGTCCGGCACGATTGGATGAGGTTTCAACCCACGATGTTCGGGTGCTGATTGGAATTAGGATGCCGACTGCACTCCTGACGGCGTGTGCAGTCTGGTGCAGTGCGAATATTATTGGCAGTGCCTCGGGCAATTCGCAGGACTGTTATACTCGCCACGATGAGGATGGTGATGGATGGTGATCCACGCGAACCAGCGCCTGTGCAGAGCATCGTGAATGGATGGCACTGAGACGCAAGGAGGACGGCGAGCGTAATGAAGCCAGATTAATGGGCTGTAGTGGACCGCTTTCTGCGAGGCACGCTAGCAAGCAACAGCCCTGTGTGCCTCTCAGGTTAGGAAAAAAAAAATACCTTAGTTTATTTTACTTTATTTATTTAGAGTAAAAAAAAATTGGACGAAAATAGAGCCAGGAACTAAACGCGATGTGCCTGAGCGATCTGATTGGTCGAACGCAGATCCCTTAGCAGTCCACTCCCAACTCCTCCCACCGCCAGGTCCTTTCTCCCTCCCCCTCCTCGATCCTCCTTCGCCATACCCCCGCTGCGCCGCTCGTCGCGCTCGTCGTCCTCCCCGTCGTCATCGACGCACCAGCTCAATCCACGTCACGTATCCGCCTTGCACTCCCCCCCTCTAGACGCCCGTTCCAACCATGGTACGCAGGCCTACCTCCTCGGCTGGTGGCTCTCGCCCCTTCACGTCCTCTGCCCATCGTCAGCCCACCTCCCCCGGCGCGTTTGACCATGCCCACTTTCCCTGCGACAACACCTACATCGAGGAGGAGGAAGAAGACGAAAGCGACGCTGAGGACCTCTTTGCATTTCTCCCACCCTCGACCGCAGATCAACAGAGGGACGCAGACAAGCTCCACTCTCAGGAGCTTCTCCACAGCACGCCTCAGTACCCACATCTTTTCGCTAATGCCCTCCCTCCAGATACTCATTCCGTCGCATACCCCTCTACGACCTTTGATCCTTATGCCCGTTTTCCCGCAGATGTAGCTGGACCGTCCAGTCTTTTTTCCCCTCCCATATCAAACTTACCCGTCGAGAGCCCACCATCCACCATTTCCCAACATGCCGGGAGTGACCCGTATCGTATGCGAAGGCTCAGCACCACTCGTGCACCAACGACAGAGACGAGACCTTCGAGAACCAGCGCCATCAGTTCACGCGAAATTCATGTCGACCTTCCTTCTAGTCCCCCAGAGAAGTCCCTCGAAGATGACCCTCTTCAGTCGTCCCGGCGAAAACGGAATCTGTCTTCTACAATAGTTGATACCGCCACGCTTGACCTCACGCCGAGCATGCTGGAAGAAGACAGTCGAGACGGTTCAATAAAGTACGTTTCCTCGTTAACCTCCCTTTCCTCCCTTCACAATCATGCCCAGGATGGAGTTCGACTTTGATGCGATCAACGAAGAGGACAGTCCTTTCCCAGAAGTCCGCGCGTCCGTCTCCAACATTGATGACCCAGAAATGCCAGTAATGACACTGCGTATGTGGGTCATAGGTCTCATGCTCAGCTTGATCGGCGGGTTGGTCCATTCACCCTCCATCTATTTTAGCCGTTTCTTAATATTCGCAGATCATTGAATGTCTTCTTCAACTTCCGTCAACCGGCTCCGACTGTCTCACCCCTTTCGCTTCTCATCATAAGTTATCCCATTGGCAAATTTTTCGCCTTTGTGCTCCCAATCAACACCTACCGCCTACCTCGATGGCTTGGCGGGCTAGAGTTCTCGTTGAATCCCGGTCCTTGGAACATCAAGGAACATGTCCTCGTCTACATTATGGCAAACGTGGCCATCGGTCCCCCATATGCGATCAACGCTATCGTCGTAACCCAGCTCAACTACCACGTCCGGGTGGATTATTGGTTTAGCGTTCTCCTGGTTGTCGCCACACAGCTCACAGGTTTCGGCCTCGCGGGCCTGTGCAGACGGTTCTTGGTGTGGCCAGCTGGCATGGTTTGGCCCCAAAATCTCGTGACGTGTACATTGCTCAACACTTTGCATGCCGAGGATGATGAGACGCCCGGAACTATTACTCGTTATAAATATTTCCTCCTGGTCTTGACGGGTTCTTTCTTCTTCTTCTTCATACCCGGTGAGTCGCTGTTTCGTCCATGGTCTTGAAAAATGCCCATGCCTTGTCAGGATATCTTTTCCAGGCTCTTTCGGTGTTCTCGTGGCTATGTTGGATCTTCCCAAACAATGTCCCAGTCAACCAGCTGTTTGGCGTGAGCTCTGGGTTAGGGATGAGTGTTCTTACTTTCGATTGGTCTCAGATAGCATGGATCGGCAGCCCACTGATGTTTCCATGGTGGGCCGAAGCACATATATTCGTCGGCTTCGTGCTTTTCTTTTGGATCGCTACGCCTTTGTTGTACTACACAAACGTATGGCATTTTCTTGATCGAAATTTGTCATGTTAACATTTCATCCACAGACTTGGAACCTCGCATATTTCCCCATCAATGACAACAACCCATACGATCGTTTTGGGCAATACTACAACGTCTCTCGCGTATTAGACAGCTCAAACCACCTCAATGCCACGGCGTACAACGAGTATTCCCCGTTATACCTGCCTGCAACCTATGCCATGACGTACCTCCTCGCGTTCGCCCTTTCAACCTGCGTGCTAGTCCACACCGTTTTGTATCATGGTCGTAGCTTGATAAATGGGATGAAGAGGATGCGCGTAGAACCGGACGACATCCACGCAAAATTGATGCGCAACTACCCAGAGGTGCCCGATTGGTGGTACATCGTGTTCTTTGTAGGGTTTTTCCTCTTGATGGTAGTTATCGTCGAGGTGCGTAAAAGTATGACGTTCCCACTACCCTTGTTCTTATTCTTTCTTTCGTCTTAGGTATGGCACACTACTGTGCCTGTGTGGGCTCTGTTGTTGGCCGCATTCTTGCCGGTATTATACGTGCTGCCTTCAGGTTTCATCTACGCAATGACCGGTCAAGGGGTAATAGCTTTATGTTCTTGGTATCATTTTTAATACTTATTACATCCCGTAGATTTCATTGAATGTGCTCGCTCAAATCATCCCAGGTACACTTTTAGCTGGTAACCCGATTGCAAACATGGTACACATGATTGAATACGTCATTTCGCATGCTTTCGCTGACAGTTCTCGTAGATCTTCAAGGCTTACGCGGTGCAGACGCTGATGGAGGCAACCTCGTTCGTTCAGGATTTGAAACTAGGTCATTACATCAAAGTACCTCCACGATCAACGTTCTTGGGTAGGGCATTTCGCGCCATTCTGCAAACCATGCAGAGTCTGACAATATGGAACAGTCCAGAGTGTCGGGACGCTCCTCGCCTCGTTCATCCAAGTTGGCGTGAAGGAATGGATGTTCGCCAATGTTAAGGATATCTGCCAGCCGAATCAACCGAGTGACCTTACCTGCCCACACAATGCAGTGTACTTTACTGCGTCGGTAGTTTGGTACGTACGGCCATCGTTCTCCCAATGGTGTGCTCACTCCGCTTGTTCAAGGGGCCTCATCGGGCCAACACGGCAGTTTGGTCCTCACTCACTGTATCAGCCCGAGTTGTATGCGATCATTGTTGGTGCTTTTCTGCCTCTCCCATTCTGGCTTTGGCAACGACGGTACCCCAACTCTTGGGTCAAATTCGTCAGCACCCCAGTGATTCTCAACGGTGTGTCGTATATACCGCCCGCAGCTGGTATCAATTACTCCGCGTGGTTTGCGACTGGGTTTGTATTCCAGTACCTTGTGCGAAAGCGGAACTTTGCTTGGTGGAGCAAGTTCAATTACGTTACTAGTGCCGCTCTAGACAGTGGTAAGTCCATTCCCTTTACTTATGGGTGCCAAACGCATATGCTGAAAATACCCTTTAGGTACAGTTTTGGCAGCCATTGTAATTTTCGCCACTTTGGCAGTGAGTGTAACAATCAACGTCATCCGTCGGCGCGATTTATTGAGCATGCACTGCAGTTCCCACATGGGGGAATTTATCTTAATTGGTGGGGAAACACGGTTTTCGAGAATAGTAAGCGTCTCTTGTTGTCTTCGACGTCAAGAGTTCCGACAAACGTTTTGCAGCTGCAGATTATAATCGTGTGCCGTTGAAAACAATACCCCCAGGGGGCATTCCGTTATCTTAATGTACTTAGCAAGCATCTGCATCAATATCATCACTTCATTTAGTCCCTCCCTCGCCACCGCCGTCCTAAATTATACCCTTGCTAACTGACCACATGGACCACAGTACGATTAGGTACTTGCTGTTCCTTTCAGGCAGCATTCACTGTGCTGCTGCCCTGTTTCACCCACCCGCCGTGTGAGTCGTCCAGTGCCCCGATGGGGCTTTGTAGGCTCGAAAGAGAAGTACCGAATCGCCCGCCTGATCGCAGTTGAGTTTCAGCACGGGCATGCGACCTTGTCGGGTGATACGTTTCCAAGAGAGAGCAGTCCAATTACAATCCATCTCTCGTCACGTTACCGCCGCGTTGCTTGCCCAGGACTCTAACCCAGGCAACCTTTAGCTGACGCCAACTCATTCTCCGCCAACCATCGTTCCCTTTTTTTGGTTTGTTTTAATATACTATAGAGTAGGCACCATGGGATACAACCGCGTCGAGCCGCATACGCAAGTACATGTATGACAATGATGGAGGATATCGTATACCGTCCGTGTGAAAGAGGTGCAAGGCTGCGCTGCAAGGCGATCAACCCCTTCCTCTACCCCGGGCGCCACGAGGACCTGTGCCTCGCGCGTTGCCACGCCCTACGAAAAAGTACAAGGGAAGGGAAAAGTGCATGTGAGCCGTGTGCGCCAACACAGTGGACGATCTAAAACCCACCTCTTGTTGGCAGCCCACGTCCGCCTGTGGCATTTGTCGCAGAGGTGTGGGAAGGAACGTGGTCGTCGAATTAACAAAGGGGGGTGTGATGTGACGACCGATGTGATGGATGACGGGAAAAGAAGAAAACGAAAACGCGATGAGGGACAGATCAAGATGAGGAGCGTGGAGAAAGAGAGGAAAGCGGAGAGAGAGTGGGGGCGTACCTCTGGTACCGGGACCTGCGCCTCTTGCACTTCGCCCGACTTCGCGTGCCCGTGCTTGTTCTTCCTTGACTGCGTCCAGAAGGGTGTCTGGTACGCGCAA
>JBBPJQ010000496.1:0-22912 GCA_038088795.1 Boletus rex-veris
CGTCAAAGTCTCCGGAATGAGACAGCACGACACCACCATGGACCGACAAGTTGAATCCAACAATGATTCGGCGTTCTGCGTTATTTAGAAACCGTCAGTGGACTCTTCTCTTTCCTGGCAGCCGTCGACTCGGATCAACTCAAAAACTTGCAGCACAACTTACCGACCTCCTAAACAAGACAAGACATGCAGGCATTGAGATCAATAATATCAACCATCAAGTGATGGCATTCAGAACCAACGTTGGTTACGGTTACACCTGCATGATGCGCTGGCAAATGTACCCGTAGTACTGCGCTCGCGGCTGGACACCATACCAAGCGTGACCGGAAGGGCATAGTAAATACGACGACCTTAATTTTCATCGTATATGATCACCGCAGGACTCCTGTCCGCACGTGTTAAATGGATCAAAAAAATCAAAACCATTGGTGCATGACTCACTTTGTCTCAACGCCCTACCGAAACCACAATATCATCAGCTGACGAAGAAAAGTTAGTTTATGGCGACTCACATTGACCTTCCAAGCTACTTGTGCACTGAACGCCGTGCTCCCAAACGAGATGATCACGTCAACGGAAAGACAATAGTAAAAACCCACTTGCTCCCCCAACTTTCTCTTCGGGACTAATGACTTTGCCGCTTCGCGTGGATCAAAACGAACGTTGCAGAGCGTCGAGAATGACCCTGATGCAATTGATTCGTGGTGCGTCTAATGGAACAGCGAGGAAGGTACCTTCGTCACGGTCAACCCACTGCGGATCTGACGAGTTGCCTCGATAACACAAGATGGGCAGCTGCATGATACCGAACTCCGACTTGACCGTTCCAAGACAGGATAAGGGACAGCGAAATTCTTTCTGTTCATTGGCTTGAGCACCCTGTGAGAACATTATCATATCAGCATCGAGTGTTACTCGACGATCAAACATAAACAAACTTTGCGAATAATTCCTTTGAACGCCTTTGGGACAACGAGCAGTCCAGTTGTGCTCATATACCAGGTCTCTTTCCTGGAGACATGTTCAGGATTATCCACGTCGACAAGGTCAGCAAAGGTCGTGCCATATGTGGCACGTGCAACGCGCGATTTCACCAAATTGTCGACAAGGTACGAGAGCGCGCCATCCGGGACTGCTTTATGACTATACCCCCACCAATGAAACTTTCTCCACATTCCCAGACAAGACGGGTACGCACACTCTACTCGGACGACAAAGCTCGATGCCTTGCGACTTGAAATAGGACTCGAGCTGCGACCAGAGCCAATCGCTTGCCCCGAATCCACCGATAAGGAACGCCATCTGAGGTTGCAAATGAATGTAAGTCCCGTATCTAGATTCGCACCCAGAGATTTCCACCAACGGTGATGGGCACGGTCGCATAGCTGCGTTGCTGTTCAAATGCATTTATGACAGCGCTGATGGAATCGTCGAAAAGTTTGGTGACTTCTTGCCTGGAGGCACAGCAAATAGTCATTAAGTGTAACATTCAATAGTGTTAAAATAGTTCTTACCCCGAAAGTTTTAACTTCCCGGCTCTGATGTCATGGTCAGGATCATTCTCGCGGAGACTGCCCACTTTGATATAAGCCGGTTGTTTCGCATCACAAATGTGGAGCTTTGTTGTCTGGTCAAATGTGGTTGTAATATCGTCTATCATTTCTGGGCTGGAGTAACGCGAGCCTCGAAGCTTTCCTGTTTGTTTCGAGCTTGTCAGCGTGCGAGCGAGACGGCGAAAA
Organism: Boletus rex-veris; assembly: GCA_038088795.1. NCBI lineage: Eukaryota > Fungi > Basidiomycota > Agaricomycetes > Boletales > Boletaceae > Boletus > Boletus rex-veris. The sequence goes on from JBBPJQ010000496.1 coordinate 1,743, forward strand.
CTGAACCTACTTTGCAACAGCTCTTTTGCTCTCCGCGTAACGAATACTGAACCCTGAAGACGGCCTGGAGACAAGCAACGTGAGACGAGATGTCGTTGCAGAAGGCACGAAGCTTACACTCTGCGGGCGCAACCTCCTCAAACGACGTCGGATCGAACTTCATCGAATACATGCTCAAGTCGAGCGTACCACCACCAGCATCAATGACGACTACTCCCTGACCCTGAGGATACTTTGCTTGATCGGGTACCCCTGACGTGAACAAGTCCCAGATGCAAAAATGAAGACCCGCTTCGCCCTCTGTCAAAAAACGCACGCGAGCACGTCCTTCGGGTGTGCTAGGGACGAGTCCAGCAAGCTCGATCGCACGCCGAATCTGTTGTTGTTGCGCACCCTCCCAGCCATTCGGATGCGTCAAGATGAACTGGATCTCGTCCTTGACGGACAGCCAAATATACCTGGGGTACGATTCTTGAATGTAGGTTTCGGCGCACCGAAATAGGTATTCGATGAAATCTTTCAGAACATGGACGACGGATTTGCCTTTTGGGAGCGGTGGGATGTCGTCGTCCTTGATGTGCGCGGAAGAGAGATGTTTGGGGCGGAGATGAAGCTTCCACCTGACACCACACATGAATAGGGAGCATAAGGTGTTCCAAGCCATCGGGCACTGACCATTCGAGCTTCACCCATCCTTCGGTCATTGCCTGCTCGGCCACTTCATCCTTGAGCGCCTCGTAGCCGACCTTTTTGAGATTCCCCTGGGAATCATAGTACATGACAGAAGGCAGCTTGAAGTCGCCTATTTGTCCCTGTCCAGGGTACCTGACACCAAGTCAAGACGGGATGAAACGATGAAAAGCGAGCAAAGTTACTTCATCACCCCGTGAGGCTGAGGAACTTCCCCTGGTTGAAGGATACAATAAGAGATACCACTGTACGTGGTGCCGATATCAAACGCCAGCACGAGCTGACGGGTCAACCCAGCGTATTCTTTCCGCTTGAGCATGGTTCGTCTGTGATCAAGAGGAGTGATTTGCGAGGAGTTTTATACACGGAGCCTTACGGCCAATGCCTGTCGATGCTACTGGAAATCGAGAAGAGGGCTCGGACATGCGGATCGCTGCCAGGTCACCAATTGCCGCATGCTTGTCGCACGGTGGAAACTTGCTGTGTGGAGAGCATCAGAAGTTCATTCCCGTCAAGAGGGCGCAAAGCCACTGCCAGCACGTGTTGCAGTTCCAGAGGTTACTACGACTCGGACTAGCACTGGTGGTTGTGATTTGGTTGTGATTTGGTTGAAGATATGGCTGCACCTGAAACACGGCGCGGTTTGTGGACTCTTGTCTCGGCTATTCGCTGGCCAGACCTGCACTTCCAGCGTCGAGCATCTTTGATGCCACGATGCAGATCAGTGTCGACCCATTCATGGCACCGTGTAGCCTGCACGCCGCATGCACCTTGATATATGAAACACAGCCGTGAGTTCTAGAATGCCTCACCTGCGTAGTACAGCTGGCCCAATGCCCATCCGCTTTATACTCAGATCACCGGTACCTCCTTCTCGAGGCATTCTGCAGGTTGCTTTCGGATGTGCAAGCTCTTTGGGCACATCGTCAAGCTGATAGCATCCATGTCTACGCGTCGACTCCGTCACGGCGACGACTCCTCTCGTCACCACCGAGATGCTGCTCCAGCCACTGTGCCCCGCCCTTCACGGGAGGTATGGGGTCCATCTTTGATACGGAGATAATTTTGATGCTATGGTGTACGACAGACGGTGGGGTCTTCTGCCATCGCGGGGCCCGAGTCTTCGTCGTCCACCCGAGCTGCTACCTACCCCACGTCCCAGGTCCGGAACGATAACACCCCGACTCGATACCTATCCGAATCTCAATTTCCTCGCAATGCACATGAGCGCGTAGGCATCGAGCGGGGTGGCCCACAACCCCAGAGAAGATCAACTACATCCCTCACCAAGGGCGAGGGAGTCAACTCAGGTGAAGGAACCATGACGAAAGACGAGGTATGGAAACGAGCCCACTTAAAAGAATGCACACTCAATCCGCATCTCAACCGCAGTCCAGACCACCCGAAGACGAGAGTCAATACCGGCATGAAGGGGACGGTACCGACGACACCGACGACAGACGGGATACCCCATGTGGGGCGCATCATCCATTCCTGAAAGAAAATGTTGATATTCATCGCCCTCCTCTCGTGCATTCCAGGGATATGCAACCAGTCATTCCCCATTCAGCAAATTTCCAACACCTCTTCGAGGCACAGTCGAGAGAGCTCTGCATTATCCAACACGAACGTCGAGCGTTGCTCGAGGAAAAGAAAGCACTGACAGACGCTTATGCAGCCCTCCGACAACGGTACGATGAGCGATCCAGGAAGCTGAATGCCGCACGCCACGAGCGGCAGGCAACACTGGAGCAAAGAGAAGAGATTGACGACGCCTATGCCGCGCTCAAACAACAGTATGACGAGCAGACAAAGAAGCTCGATACCGTGCGTCACGAGCGTCTGGCTGTGCTTGAGCAAAAACAAACAGTAGAAGAGAACTACGCCGCTCTCTGGCAAAAGTACGAGGCGCAAACGAATGAATACAACTCTCTGAATAACAAGTATCATTCGACAAAGGCGACCCTCGAGCAGCGTACCTCGGAACTACAGGGCGTTCAAAGGTTTCTCACCACCGCAGATACGTTCTCGGGCTCAGAGGTCGTTAACATGCTACGGAAGCTCAACGAAGAGATACAGCAGTGCACCACGTTCATGGCGGAGTGGGCCGTAGAGAACTTTACGTTCCAGATGCCGCCTACGGATCAGATGACCACGCAAAACGCTGAAGAGACAAGGACGTTAGAGACCTTGGGTACGAGGTTTATGCAACTGTTAGGGACGAAGAAGCACAAAGAAAATCCTATCTTGATGGAAATGGCGTATCGGGCGTATCTGATATATGAACTGTACTGGGTCGCGTCGCCATGGAGCATCGGAGAAGAAGAGCAGTCGCATAACGTGTACATTGATGCGATTCACCAGAGGATACAGGAAGCAGGTGAGGCATTTTGGCTATGTTGCAGAGCCTTGCATGATACCGTTGACAGAGGGACAAGCGGTATCTGGGAACTGGCGTGCTCTCACACGCGCATATACCCTACCAGCCTGCATCAGTGATCCTGAAGTCGCACATACGTTTGACACGACCATCGTCTCAGGATTCTCCGACATCCTTGTCGCGGCAGGTTGCACCGCGTCCAAGTCTGACATCACATCTGCGCTCTGGTCGAAATTCGGAGAGAAGGTCCACCACTTTGTTTCGCTTGCTGGACAAGTCAACAAAATGATTGGTGTGGGAGTGATCTCCGAGGATTTTGAAGTGCTAGTGATATGGCCTGACACGCTTTTTAACGAAAGGACGATGGAAGACGCGTACGACAATGGCGACAGGAATCGAGGGACACAAGACCGTGAGGAAACTGTGCTGTGTGCGACGGAGTTGGGGTTGATGCAACGAATAAGGGTAGGAGCTGGCACGGGGCAAAAGGGAAAACCATCTGAGTTGATCGTCATCAAGCCAAAGGTGGCTCTCGTGTCAGTCATCGACATCATCGAGTAAAGTACTGTAGACCAGTACTTTGCACCAATAAACAAGTCTGAGATTATGGCAAAAGTGGATTGAGAAGATGTAGAAGGTACTACAATTACAAGACAAGATAGAACCGAACGCTCTCGTAGTACGCAACCACCACTGGGTAGAGCGAGACAAGGTAAGCTTCAGCAGTCTCAACTTGAATGTCCTGCGGCCGTGATTGACAACATTATCGAATGGTTCAATCAAAACCGACCTGTCGCAACATCCGAGTCGTCACTTTTCAAAATCGAGTTCGCAATATTGAACGATAGCCCTCATCCGACTCTTCGGTCTGCGGATAACCAGTAGGATATCCTGGACCCCTCCCTGGATTCCAGAGCTTCACGACCATTTCAATCCAGGCTCCTGATCAATGAGTTGCAAAATGGGCCAGATTATCACTACGCCAATCCGGTGACGTAGTCAGTGGTGACGCTCGATGGTTTGAGGCAGTGTCTTGGTTTCAAGTACCCCCGCAATTCATTCACTCTCTACGATCACCATTTAATGCTTCAGAAACCCCTGAAAGCACCCCCCAATTTAAAGATCACACTTGTTTTGAAAGATGCCCCTCCTCGCTATTTGCTCCTCAACGCACCAGATACAATGTTCTCACCAACATTGATCATCTTTTCAAGTTTACTGTGCCATCTCCAGGCAGCTTTCGCTGTTCCCGGCCCGTCGCTGATTTCTGGCCAATCCATTACGCTTTCCAGAAGACAACGAACCACGCGGACTGTCGAGGACTGGGCTGCTTGGGCCAAGAACGAGCGTGAAGCACTCGCAGTCAAGTATGGTGGCTCTTCACTCTCAAAGAGGAGCCAGGGCATGAATCTGTAGGGTCTACCCTCCGTTTCTAGTACGCTCTGACAGTCGTCCGTAGGATAACCAACCAGAACAGTGACGATATGTAAGAAACCGGGCCTGGTTCACCCCTTGTTACTGACGTTTTCTGACCAGTTACTTTGGATCCATTGCCATTGGAACACCACCAACGGCGTTCCATGTCATTCTTGACACCGGTTCAGCGTCCGTCGTTTTTACCCCTATTTATGGTTTTGTTTCACACCTGCGTTCACTAGAGATCTGTGGGTAGCAGACGCCAACTGTGACACAGGTTGCTCTCACAATGACACTTTCTACAACCCCGCGTCATCCTCGACCTTCCAGAACCTCTCTCGACCCTTCTCGGCCACCTATGGAAGTGGCCGAGCCGCTGGTGATCTTTTTTCGGATGTTGTACAGATGGCCGGGTTTTCGGTCAACAACCAGAGCTTTGGTTCCGTCACAAAGACGCAAGGTTTCTTATTCAGTCCAGTGTCAGGGTTGCTGGGTTTGGGTTGGCAAAGCATTGCTGTTTCGAAGGAACCGCCGTTCTGGCAAACATTGGCCAGTAAGGGGGCGTGGTCAGAGCCTGTGATGGGCTTTCACATTACACGGTACGTGTCTAGATTGATCCATGTCGAATGCTCTTACAGAGTCATCGTCAGTTTCATCGATGATTCGAGTGCTCAGTTTTTGGAGCCTGGGGGAAGCTTCACGATGGGTACATTGCATTCGTGCATGACATACGATTTACTGACTCCACGCTGCAAAGGATTCCTTAACTCGAGCCTATACACTGGCAGCATAGACTACCAAGATCTAGTCTCAACACCAGGATTCTGGACACTTCCCCTCACTAGTTAGCATCTACTAACTTGTCACTTTGGCGTCATTGCTAAGCTTCGTTCCGTAGATTTGACCATTCAGGGGACCACCGTGCCGCTCCCTTCTGGATCCGCAAGCCGCGCTGCTATCGACACGGGAACGTCACTCATTGGTGGTCCTGCAAGTATGCTGCAGAACATCTACGCGCAAATTCCCGGATCTCAACCTGGCACAGGCGACTGGCAAGGTTACTGGACTTACCGTACGTTTCTCATACATCGATCAACGTCTGTCTATATTCAGTTGTGCGATAGCGTGCAACACCACAGTCAACCTCACGATTTCATTTGGCGGTCCGAGCTGGCCTGTGAGCCCAACCGATTTCCAGATGACACAAATCAACTCCAGCACCTGCGTCGGCGCGTTCTTCGCGTCGAAACCCGGCATTAAGGGCGGTGCAGGCTGGCTCATTGGTGGCACGTTCCTCGTAGGCGACTTCGAACCTGTTCCTGTTTCGTTGATGACGGGCATACAGAAAAACGTGTTTTCGGTGTTTAGATATAGCCCTCCTTCGGTCGGGTTTGCGGCGCTTTCTGAGGATGCATTGAGCATGAACGGCGTGGACGGGCCGCCGCCAACGGCTACAATTGGTTCTATCGCGACGAGCGTTACTGCGAGCCCTGGCAACCTGACGAGTGGTAGGGTTGTTTGGACGTCGGGTTCTGCATGCGGCTCGCTTTTGGTGGGATGTGCTGTAGCTGTGGGTGCCATGTTGTTATAAGGGACTTGGACTATTGCAGCTAGCATACGGACTATATGGACATGCATTATCATATCAACATCTCTAAATATAGCATTTACTACTCACAATCTACTCAGTTCATGACATTCACTTTAGAGTCAGTACTGCGTCAAGCAATCACTCTCAGGATCACGAGGTCGGGCTGAGACTACAAAAGTGATTTGAGAGTGTAGGAAAAATACAATAACAATACAGGGATTAAGATGGAACCGAGATGTCTACGAACGCTCTCCACGCAGTCGCCGTGCAAGAGCAAGATCCTTTGGCTGGATGGTAACCCGTTTGGCATGGATAGCTGCAAGGTTGGTATCCTCAAACAACGACACAAGGTAAGCCTCAGCAGCCTCCTGCAACGCCATCACAGCAGACGATTGGAAGCGCAGGTCAGTCTGTACAATGTCATGTGAGCACAAGTAATCGAGATAGAGGACAAACGACCCACCTTGAAGTCTTGGGCAATTTCACGAACGAGACGTTGGAAAGGCAACTTGCGAATGAGCAGCTCGGTCGACTTTTGGTACCGACGAATTTCACGAAGAGCGACCGTTCCTGGACGGAATCGATGAGGCTTCTTTACACCACCGGTCGTCTGCACACATGAGACGTTTGTCAACTATCAATGTATTGGGTACAAGGTCACTCACGTTGGCGGCAGTCTTGCGAGCAGAAGACTTGGCTGCGAGTTGTTTACGTGGGGCCTTGCCTGTAGTAGGATGAGACTCGTATTCATGAAGAACAGACTTGGTCACTTACCACCGGTGGTCTTGCGAGCAGTTTGCTTGGTACGAGCCATTGTTTAGTCGAGGAATGTTGATTGGTAGTAGTGACAAGTGGGTGAGTCGACACCGTCATATTTAAGTTGTCGCGTCGCCTGATCACGTGGCTGCGCGTTCCACAAGTCAACAAACCCTTTACGGAAACTCAACACAGCCACACCGGCCACACATATATAGCGACGCGGCGTGCATATAGCCACCCATATTTCTCGTCTTGTACAACAACCACTCGTACACTTTTCTCGTTTATCCACCCACAACTCTCAAAAATGTCTGGCCGTGGCAAGGGTGGCAAGGTAAGCTGAAATCGTACTTGGATCGAGTTCCTTGTCTGATCAGGGGACAGGGTCTCGGAAAGGGTGGTGCCAAGCGTCACCGCAAGATTCTGCGTGACAACATCCAGGGTACGTGTAGCTAGACTTGAAAGTCGGGGTTGTACTCACATCAGACCAGGTATCACGAAGCCTGCGATTCGTCGTCTTGCACGTCGTGGAGGTGTGAAGCGTATCTCTGGTCTGATTTATGAAGAGACTCGTGGTGTTCTCAAGATCTTCCTTGAAAACGTTGGTTTCGATCACTTTCTTGTCTTGAAGCAAGTGCTTATGATTTGGCTAGGTCATTCGTGACTCGGTGACATACACTGAGCACGCCAAGCGGAAGACTGTTACTGCTCTTGATGTCGTGTATGCCCTCAAACGCTCAGGGCGTACTCTCTACGGTTTCGGTGCATAGACGTTTTTGATTTGTCTGGATATTTATCGTTGTATGATTTAGTGTACTGTAATCCTATTTTGCTACCATCCCGCAATATTGCTGTAAACGTTATGAGTGGCATATTTTGGCTCTCCCGGCGCCAGAGTCCCACAATCCAATGATGCATTCGCTTCCTCCGCTGACGAGCGGCCTTCCCGATGCTGAGTGACTCTACAATGTCTGGTCATCGATTCATCTCTCAACGTTACCTCTCTAGCTGTGCTTACCACTGGTCCAAGGAGTTTATCCTCGATGGAAAGCTACAGTAATGTCTTCATATCTGCGGCCTTTTCCTCGCCATACCCCTTGCCCTGACACCTTTTGTTAGTGAAGCTCCGAGCAATGCTAAGGCGTCACTCGCACCTCTCCCCTGCCACAATCGTCGAGTCTTTGGATATCTACCCTAGTCTCACTTCTTATCCAGATCATGCATTACCAGGCCCCCCCCCCGTTTCCCACCGCATCTATCCTTGGACTTTTTGGTCCCTCGTTCAGCAGAGTACAGAACCGAATTCGTCCCACATGGCACCACGCCAAGGACCGGCGGCCGTCCTACTTTGGCATGTCGGTGTCGGTGTACACGCAACGTTTCCAGAAACCTCTCCATACTAGTTTCGATCAATCGAAGCGACGTCGGTATGCAGACACAGTCCGACATCAAAGTCCACGTTTCAGATGTTGCCCTGTTCCGTCACGAAGCTAAATCATCTTGGCTGCGGAACGGCCACCGTGACTGCTGGCAGCATTCTCGCATTTGCTCGTCGCGCATTCTCGTACAGCGACTATCCAGGGGAACACCTGAAATGTGATTTAGAGGCAGAGCTGGTGTTTGACCAAAAGCCTTGCAGGGGGGCTCGTACTTATCGAAGACCCAGCCGAGATATCCGGAAAAGAAATTAAGAGATATTCATTACAATACTTGGCTTGTTAGAGCGACGGTACACATAACTGACTAAAACTATCGACAGGTGCATAAGTATAGTCGCAAAAAATGACACCTAATCTTCAGGAGAGGGGAAATACGAAAACAAAGAAGTAAAAATAGCGCGAGAGAACATCCATACGACAGGGGCAACAACGGTTATAATAAGAATGAAACCATGGAAATATAATATATCTCATGGGGTATCACGCGGTTGGGTAACTGTTAATGTCCAAAAAGAAAGTGATAGGCAGGCGGGAAGCGTGCTGACTGAAAGTCTATGTCCCTCCTTCAGACTCGTCCACAAATATATCGGTGTAGTGTTCCAAAATTGTTTCGATCGCCTTTAGAGTATATGTGAGCTCGATGCGGTGTCCACGCAACAGATAGAATGGGCAGTCACCTTGCTCTGGTAGGCCGCGTCCACCATGCTACCGTTCACATGCCCAGAGACACTCCCATTGCTCGAGATTTGGCCAAATAGCGTTGGTCCAAAGACAATAGCGAGGTTCTGAATCGACATCGAGTTGTCAGCTTCACACCGCGCAATCCTGTATATCCACCACTTGTCAGCACGGTGCTTGGCGACAGGCAGACTTCTGTGACTGACTTGTGTAGGTGACCCATAAGGTACTTAAGCGTCGCATAATTTGGGTCCGGCAAATCATTAACGCGTTCGTGGAGCCTAATATGTCTCAAACGATCGTTCTCGATTCCTGACTTTAATTAGAATGGGAGACACACAAAGAAACCGATCAGCTCACTAGCGGCGTCTATGAAGCCTTGATGGAGATTTTGGGTAAGAAGAGGGTCTGATAGTTCCCTGAACCACAATTTGAGCGCGCTAGTCACGTTGTTGATGTCGGATGTCCATTCATCAGAGTCTAGATCCACCGATTCCATATCTGACAAACGGAGTCAGCTATTCCCGTGAGCAAAGAGTCTTGTCCTCACCCTTGTCTAGTCGTTCTTTCAGCAAACTAACCTTCCTTGCCATGCCGCTGATGCGATAAATTCCTTGCGAATACAAACCATATTTTTCTATCGCTGCACAACACTTTTCTAGAATAGGGGGGATTTCCACGTTGTCTCTGGCCATTTGTTCGGCCAGATCAACACCAAACGTGGGCCGGCCACGATCAGTTATTGGTGGGTGTGCCCCATTATTTGCCACCTGTGGATGCTGCACAGCAGCATAGCCTCCACCAAGCGTCGGTAGAGGTGGAAGCTGTCAAAGAAGATTAAATTATCCCTTAAGTGAATTGAAAAGGCAACACGTACGAAACCTTCCTCCGCAGGACCTTCCCGCCTTGGCCCTCGAGGTGCACCACCACGAGCATACGCATAATTTTGCATGTACGTCTTGAAATCTGCGCGGTTGTCAATCGACTCCGTGAGCGCCTTGAGACCGATCCCTTTGAATTATGCGTCAGGACCAGTACTTATGAACAGATTGAACAAACCTGCCTTCTTCGGGTGCAACAGGCACGAGGGTCGATCCGTCACTAAGTACGATGCTTTCAAATAGAAAGGCATATCTTGTCAAGTGGTACTGCGTTCCGAGGTCGATTTCATCAGCACACTCCTTGAGGGACTGCATCTGTGATGAGCACGAGGAAAAGCGCTGTAAAATACACACACGAACCCTTAAGATGCGAGGAAGCTGGAAATTGAAATATTCTTGTCGCATAGTTTGAGTGTCGGTGAAGGCTTTCCGGTAGGAATCCGAAGCACTTGAGACACGTGACCTAATGTCATCTTCTTGTCGTTGTATCTAGCCGATCGTTAGCCCCTACATGCAACCAAGCGAAATCCAAACGCCGACATTGCCGGGATTTTTGCCCTTCAAGAGTAGGCCGCCTCTGGCTACGGCCATGCCCAATACACGTTTTCCCCCCAATACTCCAGGGGGTTTGGCATGCACCGCATTCTCGTGCAGTGGTTCGCCTTCTTTCTGGAGTAGCACGCGCTCCAGTTCTTCCGACGAGATATCTAGCCGAGTTTTGCTCTTCTCCATACTCAGCTCCGCCTCTTGGAGGGCACGTTCATAACGGCTTGCCAGCTCCTTTGTCTACGAACAGATCAGAAACATGTTTCCGACGGGAGGGTCCGGGACACACATGCTTCCTGTTCTTGTCAACCTCCTTTGCAAGAGAAGCGAGCTCATCGCTCATTTCATTGAGGCGTTGAGCAAACCTTATCCTGTTGTCGGCCATGACTTCATGGAGTTTCATAGAAGACTGCCATGCATGTACGAAAGACCTGGCAACGACCGGACATAAGTTCGGGGTTAGTAATTGAGATGCGTTGCACGGTACCCGGCCTTTCCATCGTTCATAGAGTATACCTCGGATGTGCTGCGAGCCAGTTTCTGCAGACCCTTGCCATACTCTTCTTCAAGGACGGCCCGTTTCTTGAAAAACACCGAAGCTTCCTATTGTAGTTGTAGATCAAACTCAGTATCATACTACACTTTGGCGAATGTGAGGAGAGCGACCACATACCCGACAGGAAACCATGCTCTGTTTGATTCGATCCAACAGCAAAGGCACACCACACTGCCATGTCCACGTGTCAACAGATGGTAGTTCTATAGCCCATGCGGTGATACTCACGTCTAACTCGCAGAGTGCTCTCAATATATTCTCATCAAAGCTTGGCTCCACCAAGCTGACTACGTCACTCGGAATGGTAGACAACGTGTCCTTCCGGTCGACGGTGATTGGGATGCTGCTGTCTCGTCGTCTTGACGTAGACGATCTCCCTAGTGAATCGGAGCTGGATCTAGGGGGTGGTGACGAAGGCTTCCCTGGTGCAGACATGAATGCCGGTGTGGTTGCAGATTCGTGCAGGAATGACAGGTTGCCAGGGTGGAGGCCATATGGTGTATGACCGGGATTACTTGGGTCGGAATGGTCAGCGGAGTCCCATACAGATGGCGAGTATCCGTCGTCGCCCATAACTACATCCACGACGAGCAACACGACGAGCGGGACAAACTTGAGACGACGTCGAGCGATGAGAAGGATATCCACGGCACACTCGACACCACTACCTCTCGCAGTGATATTACCTAATAGATATCCTTTTCAGGTCAAATTAGCCCCTGTCAACTGCCAAGTCCGGTGCCGTAGTGTTCATATAAATCCCATCTCAACCCTGCAACATATGCTACATACAACCCATTCCTGTAAGGAACCAGAAATACCAGCAAACTTGTATGATAAATTATTCGGCATCATCGCATGTCAATGACCATTCATGCTACTCGCCCAGCCGCCGTCTATCCTGCATGTACAGAGCGGACACTGGATGCCGTGTGCATTTGTGATGATGCTCTGGTCCGGCAACATCCTTGTCATTGTCAACATAAAAAGTCCGACAGACGTGCACGTCCACTTACACTTGCTTGCATGTCGATGCACAGTTGTGCGGCTGCGCCTCGTGCATGCCACTGAACCGGCATTTCCTGAAATTGCAGTCAACCTGACGGGGTCAACACTTGAGTGCGGGATTCCATAAAGCGAATGTTCGTGGAGCATACCATCTGCTGCCTGAAGGCAGTGATATGAGCACACTGGAATTCGCGGTACTCCGTGATGTTGTAGCACATTTTAGAGAGAGGATGATATCAACTGAACTGGGTGTTTGTGATATCAATGTCGCCATCCTCATGCGTATAAATACTCATCCGAGTGCACCGGATAAGACCATGCGGGGATGACCGTGCAGATGCAAACCTGGACCAAGGGGCAACGGTTTGGTTGCAACGAACCTGCACCGAGATCCTGCTAAAATGAAACAGAGCAATATGGACCGAATGAGCACTACCAGTTCAGAGCTCAGCGGCGCCATTCTCAGGACACACCAGCCTATGCAAAAAGTTAAGTCTCAATATGGTCATTAGAAACGATGTGGTGGGCCGTTCCTGCTGCGAATTTCATTGAAGATCCCGAGGCGCAGTGTCAGGATGATTAACACAAGAAGCAAGAAAAGATATATGGTCAGAAAATTACTTGTGCTAAAACGGAGACAATTGGGGGGTCTTTAGCGAGATGGCTCCGCGAGCAATGATCCTTGGACAAGTTGCCATACGTGGCCTCATGAGTATCGCATTTTTGGTTAATTTGAACGTCTGTCTAGGGCGACCTGCGCAAGTTGAATGTCCGACAGTACCGTCCACAGCCCTGAAAGGGGTAAAAATGCCTGTCCTTGAGGCCGACGTCAAAATCAGGACAGGGCACATTCACGACCCGCAGTGATATAAAAAAAAGAAAACAGACTCTGCGGCGCGAAGACGGCCCCGAGAGTTGCCGGAAGCGGAATCTGTAAGGTTTGCACGGCTTGAAGACGTAGCACAGAGAGGTGTGGCGCTGGGCGCTGGAATGAAACAAGGTACATTGACAATGTCCGACGTGTTCCGTGACATACGGCAGCAGCCAACATTTTCATGGTTCCCCAGTGATGGCGAAACCCTTCTCCACAGGCACGAGGTGATTAAATTTGTCGCTGCCAGTGCAGCCAAACGAGAGCCAAGATCTGCTTGAAGCTTAGAGGAACATCGTGTCATATAACAAATGACCGAGACACACCGACCACTCCTACGTTCGCTGCGAAAGCACGTAGTGGCCGGGGGCAACAATAGAAAATGAGCAACACATATAGCAGTGCAGGTAGAGAAGTACAGACAACCTTATACAGTGGGACCAACCCTCCTATCGATGATCTGCGTGCCTCCCGTTCCAATCATAGCACATCTTGCGAAGTATTTTGCCAGGGCTAGACGAACTATCTGCAGCCGTTGTTGGGTGTCTTGGCGCCCTTCGACACGGAGCTTCGTGTCCAGCATCCTGAGATAATCTTCTCCTGATCCTTGCGCGGTCCTCGCGCATACTTCATCAAGACGATAGAGTAAGATGGAGGCACTAGCGTAAGAGAAAAGGGGAGAAGGATCTAAAACGGCGTTGAATTAGCTCCGAGCTGCCGCGTGTGCTGTACACTGAGTGAGAACTTGCCGTATTGCAGGAGCTGAACAGCATCGCATAGCAAAATCCCCCACCAGGACCTTGGCGCAATCTCCTCTTGGAATATCGTCACGAGGTCCCAAGCGGCATCTTGAAGGTCCTGATTCAACAACCGCTGATGAAACTCAGCATACCGCACAGCAAATATCAATCGATGAATAAAAACGCCATGTGCCCCCGCGTTCGCGCGCAGGGCCTGGAGTGACGGTGCAATATCGAGGACGTATCTGGTATATTGTTCTGGACCTAAAGTAATTCAGACAAAAAAAATTTAGAGCACTATGCGCCGAACCTGTGTAAATGTATTCCTGTAAGATGCGGTCAACCACACGACCAAGGCCAGGCCAGTCTTCCGCTGATGAACAATATGACAGGGCAAGACCATATTCCTTCTTCTGTACAAACGTTCGGGCAGCTATCTGCGCAAAAGGGAAGTAAGTAATTGGTCGGAAATGCGGTCAATGTGACTCAACCCTGCAGATGCTCCTCCGGACGTTTTCCCGCTCATATTCATGGCAAGTCGCGTTCAGGTCTTTGATTATCCCAGATAAGTCTCCTTTGCTCAAACGTTCATCCGCGTTGTTTTCCGTGGCATTCGAGGACCCTACGCCATGCAATCTCAGTGGGACGCGCACAAGTACCTCGTCGGCAGTTTTTGCGCCGATCTTTCCGCACGAATACATGTATGCCACAGTGATTCTCCACAACGCGGAATCGGCGTGGAGGTACTGAGCATATGAAAGGACGTAAAAGTTCCTGGGTGTTAATCCTGAACTACATCCGGATTCATTTTCCCGTTCCAGATGCATGTATACAACTCACTTACTCCTCGTTCGGATCTTTATCTACGAGGGCCAACGGTTCCATCATGTCCGCCAGGTGGGCGCTAAGCCAAGGGTCCAGTTTCGCGGCATGATCCAGTGCTTTCAGCGGATCACCGGTAAACAGGGCAGCATGTATCATGTCCTCCAGGTTAGTCGGATCAGGAGGCATGTCTTCGAGGACCTGTGTGATAACGTCACTTTTTAGAGGTATCAGCGGATGACGGAAGTGAAAATAAATTGACCGAACTTACGGCAGATCCTGCCTCCGAAGCCTTGGGTCCACAAAAACACCCCAAGCAACACAAACTTCCTTCCAGTCAGCACCAAGCTCTTCGCAAACCTTCTGAATTATTTCCCCGCGACCTTCCAATATCCCAACTATGTCACTGAAACGATCCCACCAATCTTCGTAATCGTCACGTCGGTCAGGTTCAGGAACGGCGTCAAGCTCGAGACGTAGTGCCTTGACCCTTTCTTTCCATCTGTGCGAAGCATATGCGAATTCTCTTTCTGCATCATATGCTTGGAGCTTCGGCTGTGTATCGAGCAACGGGATCAGGGTTTGTGACAGTCTGCGTAAATCTTTACATGGATGGGCAGATAGCGTGCCCAGGAAAAACGTCACAGCTTTGCTCAACCCTCTGAGAGTCGCCCTTAATGGACAATTAGAAAAGGAAAGAACTAGTGGCTGTGTCGAACCTGGTTAAATACGGCCAAAATGTTTCATCTGCCCAAGAATGTTCCAGGGACGAGAGGTGGTCCCCTTCTTCAGTGGAGGGTTCAATGAAATGAGTATTTAGCCATTCCATAAGGTCATCTCCAAAAGGAGCATTCTCGAGTCCGTACTCAGGGACATAGAGAACTACAAAGAGTGACAAACATGTGTACAGTGTCCTATAGTGGTCACTTGGAACTTGACGAGCTCCAGAGGAGGACTGCTGAAATAAAGTTCATGAGAATTTGCAGGAACCTGGTCGAGGCACGTACCGCGGTGTGTACCCAGCATTCTTTTGCAAAGTTTACGTAGTCAAGGGCAAGCTTGCGCATGACCCGTTGGCTCGGTTCATCCTGAAGCCTTGAAAAGACCTCACAAATACGGTAGCAGCAAGACAAAAGCTCACTTACAGGTCGGTGCCATTCTGCGTCACCGATTTCAACAAGTTCTGCCACGCAGCAAAGATGATGGACGTGTCTCCGACGAACTGGATATTTTGATGAACAGGGGGCCACGGGGTGGATAAAGATAACACACCAAACGATGCTCGGATAGTGGTAGGGCCTCAGAGCTGACAAAATAAACTGGTTTATCATCGGGGCTGAATGTGTGATGCTTTGCTGACGGGTTCTCCAGCTGCAATAGATATGCTCGTTGAACTCATGACTCATGAGATATGGGTAATTCTCCTACCGAGGAAACTGGATATACCGCGTATGTTTCATTCAGAGGAGATGAGCTTGCGTGAAGTGTTTTCCCTGACTTTTCGAGCTCTTCCGCGCATCCCGCGTCCAAGAGAGCTGGCACGACGCCCAGATGGTCAGAGGGCATCAAGTTCGAGTTTAACCGAGACAGACAAACTGAGACTCTCCCACGTCGATTACATCAGCCTCGTTTAGTTTGATCGGTGGCGTTCGTACTTGCTAGTACATACTAGCTACTATGGAACTTGGGTGGGTTCCACAATATCCACGGGCTGTTATCAGGCGAGTGGGTGCCGCTATCTGCTGACAGCTGAACTGACTCAAATGAATGAGTTCACACAAGCAACATGTTGCCAACATCACGCTGAAGGGGGGTCCTCTAAGTATATACATATAGCCTCCCCTTGGGGACTTACCATCCATGGAACCACTATACCGGGTGGTCTTCACTATTTTGTTGGATTGCAACTTACCTGCAAGCCACAGCATCCACGTAAACTCACAGGAAACGCCCTTCTGTTGCAACGTCGCAAAGCATCCGACAGAAGGGGCTGGAGCAACCCCGTTTATCATTCGGGCAGGCTGCAGGGTGTGCGGTCTCCATTGCCTCGCACCAAACATGTCATGGTTGTGGTCCGTGTACTCTTTTCCCATAAACGATATGACGATCGAAGGAAGTGGACATTTAATTCCCGCTCTCCTGTTTGCAATCCTCGTCTAGCGTGGCTCTCTCCCAAGCAATCTACGTGTTGAATCTGTTGATTGTCGGTGTTTCTGACAAAACACCTGTCTGCGAGTGTGAACAGAGTCCTTAATTAGTTGGGTAGTTTTTAATACCTGCGTACTTGGTCACCGCATCCTGGCTGCCAATCTGATTTAGGTTCAGCCCCCACACGCGAGCGCATTTGGGCCTTTGGCTGGCAAAAGACATGCGATCACCGCACGATGCTGTGCGTAAACAAAGTTCAGTCGTTCCAACGCCTTCTCGTCGGAACGGCCACTAAACGATTAAGGGCCAGCTGCTGCTGGGTGAGGGACATACCACGCACCGCGCGGGAAGTGTTGCAGCCCATTTACATTTATTCTTCTGGTGTGGGGGATTGCTCTCGGAGATCAAAGGCGCAATATCAATCAGCTTGGAGTACCTCTTTTCGAAAAAAAAACCCCGCTTCCACACCACGTTGACTACATCATAACTGCATAAAATTGGAAAGTGGAGCACGCCACGGGGACAATTGTACTTATGAAAAACGGCTGCGGTCTTTGAGTGCTTGAGCTCCCATTATTGGCCGCACGGGACTCTCCATCTTTGTACTGCTCTCCCGTGCAAGCAGTCGCGCCCTCAGTTGCGCCACTTTGGCTCGTATCAATGGAACCCCCTCGTGCGATTGGTTCCTTTTGTCATTTTTGCTTCCCTGCTCACCGCATGTTGTGATTTCACCGCGACTGACTTCCGTATTTCAAGCTATGGTGCGTTTTGGGAATTCGTATTTCTCCAGCCCGGGCATTGCTTGACCTATTCTATCCGCTGTGATGGTATTTTCCACCGCAGGCACCGAGCAAACTTCGCATCCCTCGCTGATCCCAACGCGTTTGTGGTGCGGCGACCCTCTTTTCCCTTACCCGATTCACCCAAAACAACGGACGCACTATCCCACCACGGGGTTCTCATACACGTCCGTGCATGCTCTAGGCCTCGGATACATATCTAATGTATACCGTTTGGGACTGAGTTCATCTTCCAGACGAATATTTTATTCCGAATAGGTCGGAATAACACCCCTCAACAAATTCCACTATACTCGACCCTTATCCCTTCACAGGAGCTGGGAATACTCGCCACACTCACTTCCATCACACATTGGTTCGTTTGCTACGACCGCCAAGGTAACCACATGTTACGGTGCACTGCAGCAGAACTCCAGGTCAAGGCTGGTCAAGGGGGATAATTGATCATTCTAACAAAGGCCAAATTCCAGGGATAGTAAGTATGTATATCTACCGAGATTTACACCTGCAAATCTTCCGTAGTTGATGGCGACCCGATCAGACCAGTGGCGACGCGCCCCGACGCAAGCGTCACACGTAGCACACACCAGAGTAGAAAACGACCGGTGCCACTCTGCTTCCCGATGGTGCATGTTCGGAGAGGCTTTAGGTCACAATTCCGTCGTGAATCGGAAAACCAGCATGCATGCTGGCCGAAATAATATCGTGAAACGAAGATGGACGTATAAATCGAGGTTTACATAACGAGCAGCGCAAGGCACCGAAAGGAGTGGCAGATCCGCCCATCCCTCCCGTAGTTCAAGCTGCCCACTGGACGATGCCAGGTACCGGGGTCAACTGGACGAAGTAGACGGTCATCCACACCCGACCTCGAGGCTCGTATGGCATCACTAGGGCGCTGTGGACATCTGTGTCAGCTTGTGAGTGTCTTCGAGATCGTCAGTTTGAGAGTATTGAGTCATATCCTCAGGTACAGGAATATCTATAGAAGGTGTACAAGGTACTATCGCGTACAGTGCAATTGACCATCATGGGTAGTTGGCACAATTTTGGAAGTTACATGACCACCGTGACTGCACGCATTCAATTATTCAATAATAAGGATTGATGAACGAGCTTCGAGCTCAAATCTGTTTAATAATCAGTTGCGTGCGGAGCGCGCTACACTTTTTGTTCACCAGAGTACGGAAACTACACACTACAGCCATGACGGGATTTCAAACTCAGAAGTAGAGGTTTCAAACTCAAACATTATACGAGTGATCGGGAAATTCAAAGCCCGACTAGGTTGTTTTTAAACTCAGGCTAGGACCTAACAGCCTTCCCGCCATTTGCTTCCCAATGCCACCAAAAAGAAAGCTACACCCCTCGGCTCTAATACCTGGATTCAAACAGAGCAATTCTACCTGTCACTCATTTTTCCAGATTTTTATCGGCGGTGTAGAGGGGCGCCGGTTCTGACTCTGCCCACTCATGGCGGGGTTCTAAATTTCACCACTTACTAGACCTTGAATAACGAGTACACGAGGACTGGGTCGACGGCGTTGATGAGGAACATGGGATATTCGAACTGGTGAAGAAGATCCAGAGCCACCTCAGATTGCTCCCCTACACAACGAATAGACTGAACTAGTACCGATGCTATTTTAACCTCTGAATCACGTCAGGTGTCAGCGCTTCAGCGCTCACATGCACATTCGTCTCGTTGTCTCCGTTGCCTCATCCGACACCGTACATGCAGACGGGCGACCCTCGACGACAGGTTTCCACGCATCGTTCGGTAAATGATATTTGGACCCGAGTTGGGGTCGGACACATCGAGGCTCAAGTCGTAATAGCAGACTTCCTTTACGAAAGCGATGAACAAGAACCGCCGAAAGACCAAGCTCACAGGTCATTGCCAGTGTACGAAATAATTCTCGGCTTGAGCGTTGGTCTTTCCGTTTGGGTAGTACCGCCTAGTCTGGAGACCAGACCGTCTATAAGGTTGCCGCGTTGAGTGGCAAACCGTCGATAGACGGTCTGGTAAAATTCGTCGCCGTCTAGGAGGGTCTGCGGGCACGTGATATACAGCCAATCAGATAATGGGAGATTTGGGGTTGAGAAAATATATTGTAAATTGATTTGCAGCGCGATCGAGCCTGAGCGAGACGCGACTTGGGCGACACGATCACTCACGACGTGCAATGAAATGGACCACTCCCCCTTTGTAAAAGCGATCCTCGAGGCCCCGTTACGTTCTCTCGGAGACCTTGCACGTCTAATGCTCGACAAGATTCCTGTCGACTATCTAGCCACACTCCCTGAAGAAGACAGGACTGATGCTCTGCAAATGTGTCTCGTAGTTTCCTTTGTCACTCGTTTTGCAATCGTTCTGCGTGCTTTTCAGCTCCAGGCCTCTCTCGCAACCCTAAACGGACTCGATAGCATAATTACTGCCGGAACAGGTACCGGAAAGACCTTGTGTCTGTTCATCCCCATCTTACTTCGACCGAACTCGATTTCCATCACGATTCCACCGCTGAAACGTCTTCAAGTGACTCAGGTAAGAGTAGGAGGTAGTAAACATCAATGGAATACATTACCGTTCACACATGCAGGTCTCCGAGTCCGAGAACTATGGAATCAAAATGGTCGCGATCAATGAAGACACACCCAATGATCCCGGACTTTGGGAGGTAATCATGTAAGATTCTCTCCC
This sequence comes from Boletus rex-veris, assembly GCA_038088795.1. Taxonomy (NCBI): domain Eukaryota; kingdom Fungi; phylum Basidiomycota; class Agaricomycetes; order Boletales; family Boletaceae; genus Boletus; species Boletus rex-veris. Next base: position 21,769 of record JBBPJQ010000496.1, read on the forward strand.
CTCAAAAGGAGTCTGACGACCAAGTGAAAAGTCCATTCGACGAGGGGATTACCAGCACTTGATCGTCTCGCCCGAGCAGCTCACCTTGTTCAATGGGCACCTTCCTCGTTTAGCACGACTCCTACGATAGGACCAGTCTTTCAGAAATAAAATACACCGTGTTCACGTTGACGAAGCACACAACATCTACACTGCTGATCTTCCGCACCATGGTGAAGCTGCATTTCGTCCCGCATACAGCAAACTTGGCGAGTTCCCAAATATCATGGACAGTGGTCATCGTCATCGTGTAATGATCCTCGTGCTGATCTAGCTCCATGAACCATAGATCACGGCGCTCCAAGGGAAGAACAAGGTATTCCAACTTCTTTAGCTGTCGTATCTGTCACAATGCTGAACAGCTTTCACGTTCGTTGTTGAACGTGGACTTATTCTAATCCCGTTCTGCACCATAGTTACTCAGTACTCAACGTTTAGCATCACCCCCTCCTTAATTACGGGTTTCTCCGATCAAATTTGAGCGCTGAACACTGCCTAACGTGCCTTGTCCACATTGTCCAGCCAATCTGGTGAGTGCCCTGAAATATTTCCCGCCGCAAAGGACCTAATTGTCAGGGGATGAACGTGACCTTCTGCTCAGAAAAGAAAAGATATCTGGAACCACGTAAACTGGTGTCGATAAATAGAAGAGATAGATTTAAATTGGATAACGAGTCCCCTCGTATTCGAACCTGTTGGAGAACAGCCTGCCCGGTATACATTTCATTATCTTTCCTGTGGTACATACACTACGTTTCCTTTTATGGACACTGCACATGGTAGACATGCGCACCACTCGTTCCTCTTTCCTCCAGTCTCGTACCACGTCGACTGGAGGTAAGTAACTACACTATCCCTTACCTACATTCCTTACTCACCTGTACATAGTATAGCATTCTGTCACAGGTGAATATCAGTCTCGTACCACGTCGACTGGAGTATAACATTCTGTCACAGACGACGTGTTCCAACAGAATTAACCGCCCCATAATGTCTGCCAACGATGCTTTGTACAGCGAGCTTTTGTACCTCAAACAGTTTGGATTCTGCCAAGGTTGGTCATCCCTTGCTGCCTTTGATCATCGGGCGCGCTCAATCTATCTTC
>JBBPJQ010000497.1:0-22790 GCA_038088795.1 Boletus rex-veris
CACCCTGTTGATGAGCATGTTACAATGATGGTCGCCTACCATATCATTAGGCACCGTGCGACAGACATGTCCCTGTGATAGTGACTACCACAGTGACATGTCTGTCGAATATCTCCAGCAAATATTCAATGACTTCGCATCCTTCATGCAACAGCAGGCACCTCAACAGCAAGTCAAAATCTATCGGAAACTAGTGGTACTTATTTTGTGTAGGGACTCAATAATCGAGGCGCCAGATAGTTGTTCAGTGCGGAATATGCAAGAACATGTCGGAGATGATACAACGCGGACAGAGCCAGTGACTGAGTGAGAAGTATCGTCCATCGACGAAATGAAGTTCCAGTCCCTGAGGAACCCAGGCTGGGGTGATCGAATCAATTCCTCGCATTGCAATCTTCACCGCATCCATGCGCTGTAGACTTTGTTCAGGTTGGTCACCAAGTCGATCGCGTAGGGTTCCATCCAACGAGACAATCATTGTCGGCCATGCTTATCTTGTTATATGACATTGAAGACTTAGGGTAGTATAGATTCGGTCTCAGTATAAAGCATGTTCTGGTTCGTTCGGGTCGAAGATTTTGATCAGAAATTCGAGTAGCGAGATTCGTGCAACCTGAAGGATCTCCAAAGCCCACTGAATGTGTTCCGATGATGAAAGACGTTCCAGTTGGCCATATGAAGCATCCCTGACACTTTCACGTGCGATATTGGCGTTATTCGAGCACTTTACAGGTGCCAATCGTGTCCGTCGATGTCAGTAGGCAAGGGGACCTGTAGTAGATTGGAATCGATCGCAAATGAGAGGTGTGATGAACAAGAATACCTGACTGTTCGATCGGGAGAGCAACAGAGTAGCACTTATTAAGACTTAGATAAGACTTAACAATTTACATCGGTATCTGCCTTCCACGTGCACTCAGACAAGCCCAAGATGGGGTTTGCACCACGCGGCAGGCCACTAACCGAGCGTTAAACCATGTCATACCAACTGTAGTAGGGTGTGCGTAAACTCCATGCAGGTGGAGCGTCTGTTCACCAAGCCACCAGAGAATGTCCGGCTCCATCAGACGATCCACGATGACACGGCCCGTAACACATGCACTCCAATTCACTGTACTGTACATACACACTCGCAGATCCCACGTCTTCTTACATACAACCAAGGAAACAAGCACAAAGTAAAAAAACCACTCCACTCCACGTTCCTAGTTCACTGCATTATCATTGAGACAAGCCTTTCCTTCATCAGAATCCTCGACATTTTCGATTTCCTTCTCAGCCTCCTTTGGATGCTCACGCGCCCACTCGAACCCAGCAATGATAGGGTAATCGAACAGAATCTCTTCCTCTGTCTTCAGGCGAAGGCCATCATCACTAGACTTGTCCAGCGTCGGAACGGTAATGCCGACCTCGTCAAAGTAAGCCTGCTGGTGCTCCGGGCCGGCAAGTCCTAGGAACTCCAACAAGGTCTTGGGTGGAGCGGAAGGCGGAGCACGAGTGAAATACTGGCTTGGGAGGGGAAAGTACAACGTGCCCGAACGAAGCGTGTGGACGGCGAATACATGGGCGATACCCTTCACAAAGGGAATTACAGGCATGCCGTAGATGGGGGGGATGTTGTACAAGTTCTGTTTGGGGGAAATGAGTATTCGAACAGACCAGGCTTGAGGTACGATATCGAGGGTGTTGACCAGGTTAAGGTTCCACCCTTTGTAAGTACTTGCGCTGTCCAACTTACGGGCCGGGAATGTCTGGACGAAGAGGTCGGTGAAGAATTTATTGCCAGGACTGGGCCCCGCCGAGGGATAAGTCAGAGTGCTATCGGCGGGGATGACCCCGGCTGAGACCAGGGAAAGTGCGAGGGAAGAAGAGAGGGCGCCGCCAAGACTATGGCCGGTAGCAATAAATCTATCATTGCCAGACCTGTTGGTGATGAAGTCAAGGAGCGTGTTGCCCTCGGACACGGCACCTTCTGGCGCTTTGGTGGTGAGCAGTAACTGTACCGTGTTCACTATTCCTGTTGCGATGTATGGGGTACCCGGTTGAATTGCCGCTGCAGGAACGACAACGGGCGGGTTCTGAATTCCGCCAGCCACCCAGACATTGAAGTCAGAGACAGAGTTCACTGCAAAGTTCTCATGGGTCCACGCATATTGGGACTTGGGGGGAGTCCCAGCAATAGCGATAACGTAGGTTGAGCGCACAGAGCCGTCCTCCAGCTTGAGGTTCGGATGACGGGCGACATACCACGAGTTGTCGGGCCCAGTGGTATCTTCGTCTGGCTTGTTCTTCCATACAACTGGTCCCCACACGAGTTCCCATCCGATAAAAGGCAGTGTGTCACGGAGTACTTTCTGGAGTGCTCTCTGAAGGGAGGTCTGGGTTCCCTCGTAAACATTGACCACATTGGAGGCGAGGGACAAGAGGAAAACTTGTTGGAACACGTCAAGCGACATTTCAGAAGCTGGAATACATCGTAGGCAGAGTACCAGCACGTCAGAACTCAGGGTAAGACATTGTGGGGTAGGCGTACCTTTGAGTTCCACAGGGAATCTGTAGTTGGACAACGAAGATGGGATCCTTAAATACTCCATCCATATGGACCCTTACGGCTCTTGTTCGCTTCAGTCGTAGGCGGAAGTAAAATTAATCCCGAACTGATCAAGGACATTTGATGGAACCCATAAGGATGCATACACCGTGATCAGGGAACAGGGGGTACATCAGTAAGAACAATCTCGTCACGTAACATTCTTCACGAGCCTTTGGCACAATTGGTGAGCTCCCATTGGTCGGTAACCTCACAAATAAGGGAATTGCTGAGAATATAGCCAAAAGGAAAATACTTGGTCAATGATTCCACCTTTCTCGTTTGACCGGTGTAGAAGCGGAAATTTGAACCAAGGAAACATGAAATTTCATATCCTGATAACAAGGAATCTGGCATCATCCGGCAGAATGCGGCCCTTGCATGCTTTGCGTTCACTAGGTGACGCCGCCTAATGGCGTGTCAGGTGTCATGATACCATGACTCAGGTCAGGACCTAGAACCTCATAGATCGAGACTCTCTAGTGGTATAGAAAGGAATGTGCATGCACTCACATGAATTGAGTTTATTGCTGTATGTCAGCCGTGACGGTTCACTTAAGTGGACCCGAACATTCAAACCCGGGAGATCGTGAGCTACCTCAGGCTCTTCCGGACATGTGTAGAACGAAATGACCTACGGAGACAAGATCCAGATGAGCCAATGAACGATATATCGCCTCTGACTGAACTTACTTCCGTGGGGATAGAGCGAATCTTCTCGTTAGTCGAAGTACTTGATTTTGGTGCCAGTCAAAGTTTGGGCAGGGAACGACACCCTTAGCCAATAGAAACACTTGTAACTATCATTTGGGCCGGAACGATAGACTTTCCGTCCGTGGTTGCGGCGTCTACTCATGGCCAAGCCCACTGGCATTTTGAAATGCCAAGTTTGGCTCCAAAGATGTGGGATGTACCCGCATATGATAAATTCCTTTATGCTGTGCCAGACCCAAACGGTTTATGCCGAACGCAGCAAATTTATGGGCGTCTTGAGTCGGGTACTCCGGAGGCGATGGGTTCAGTGCGTTCCGAGAATTCGTGATACGGGACAACTTGCCTTATGGGGATCCCACTGGCAGCCTTATTTTGAGGGTTGGATGATCAAGCGGCGATAGCTCGAATGCAAAAGTCTTCAAGTTGGGCCGGAGAAAATGCAGCCTCAGTTCGGGCATCGTGTCTTTGCTTCTTTGATGCACACCTCTTCGGGTCCAGGATGCTCGGAGATGACAATGCTGTTACGGTACGAAATGATCAGATGATATGATCAGAAGGAGCACTTACCCCTTGCTAATTGGGCCTTGTCCATCCTTTGGGAGCGGGCACTCAATATCCACGATAGGTATTCGACCTCATCCAGGTTGTGCCATCTATGCTCCTCCAAAGGATTCTGAAAACAGAGTTTACAGTCAAAGGAGAAACACAACTCTGCACTTTGAGGTGGGGCTTCAAGCCAAGATTTAGAGGATGAAAAAACAAACCAAATTCGTCTATCAATTCCCCATTCGGCACTTACCCGTCATCTTCCAAGTTGAACCAAGGAAAACGATAGAGCGGTTGCTGAGATCGTGGCGTTTGACCTTATGCCGAAGCGGAGTTTCAAATATGACTGCTATGAAGGTATGGATGTCAGACGTCAGACAATGAGTCCTGCATCCTGATAACTTACTTATCCGATCAACCTCAGGGCTGGGTCTCTGATCGTGTCCGACTCGCCCTGGGCCACTGACACGTCCACTAACTCCTTTCTTTACACATATGCACGACCCACTTGGTCTCCCAGAAAGAACTTTGGCCATTTCGCTCCTGATGAGGATTGGGCGTGGACGTAATACGAGAGGTTCAGTACTCGTCTAGCCAGAACACGTCGAATCTTCAAGGAACTAGCACAGGACAGAATTGCCCGACCCATGGCAGCTCTAGCACCCTCAGGCTACGTTATCGATGCTGTCCACTCAAAGCAACAATGCGTAAGACAGACTCAGAGGTTGGTTCGTTATCGGTTTGGTTCTACTAAACTGACGCGATGACTATTACCCAAGTTTCCATTTACAAGCCGCGAAGAGCCAGAGGCCGTTTATGCGTTACTATCAATCTCGATAACGCATACATATGAAAACAATCTTACCCTTACCCTCGTCGACCTCCCACCATCTCTATATTCTTCACCTCAGAACGTGTCTCTCTGCGCGAGCACCATCTCTTCAACGTAATTATTATTCATGTTCTAATTTATGACCTATCATCGCACTGGTAAAGGAGGATACTATAGCACATACAAATACGCCGAATCAACGATGTGGAGTCTGTCATCTCATGAATAGGTGTCACCTCAAAGCTTTCCATCTGTCTCTCGAACGTTGCCGTCCGCAAACGGCCAATCGCTGTATCCGGATGGTGTCAAATTTCCGACCTGGTAATACTTTGACCGATCTGGAGGCGTAAGGGTTATATCCTCCTGTAGCCGCACCGGAAGATCTGGCTGTACCAAGGTCAGGTCGATAGATGATACCAGAAAGTAATAGTGGGGACGCTTACGTTTGATATATATAGCCGACCAAACGCGATAAGCCCTTCCTTGTTCTCTGCAGTGTGCAGTGCCGTCTCGCGAGTATATCCACCAGCCGATATGAATACCCTCTCTTCACCACCTTCACCACCATTCCATATGTCTCGCAAAAAGTCATTGTTGGCGGTTGCGTCTGACACGAGAGGCTCTATTGCGTGAAGATAAGCTAGCTTTGGGTGCCTATCACGTAGAGCAGTAGCAAGGTATGCAAACGTGGGTCGGGGATCCAGCATACCCATGTCTGGAGAGACATGTAAATGAGCACAACCTGCGGATCAGCGCACGATGCTCACCTTGTGAAGTGTTCCAGGGACTGATACGAATACCAACTCGGTCTTCCCCGACGGCATCCACAACAGCGTCGACAACTTCCCTCGTGAATCTCGTACGCCCCTCTTCATCTCCACCCCATCTGTCCGTGCGGATGTTGGACAACGTTTGAAGGAATTGGTCAGGGAGGTAACCGTTGGCGCCGTGTATTTCCACCCCGTCGAATCCAGCACCATGTACCGCGTTGCTGGCTGCCTTTGCGTACGCGGCGATATAATCTTGGATCTCGGATTCGGTCAACGGACGAGGTGGTTTCGACTTTCCGGTTAACAGGACGGATGATGCGGATACGTATGGTGAAGGCGGGTCCTGCTTCTCGAGGAAATCTATGTCGGCAGTACGTCCAAGGGCCCAGAGTTGAAGGAAGATGTACGATCCCTTGGCATGGACTGCATCCGTGACCTAACGCGATTCACCAGCACTCCGTGAGACGGCTTTTGAAAAATAGTGATGAAGCACATGCGTACCTTGTTCCAACCTTTTATTTGCTCGTCAGTGTAGATGCCTGGGACATGAGCATAACCTCCTGCATCATGGGAGATGGAGGTGGCTTCCGTGATGAGCAAGGTTCCTGGCGCGGAACCACGCTGAGAGTAGGAGGAGGCGTGCTGAGGCCCGGGAACATGGGAGGCATAGGCTCGGAAACGGGTCAAAGGGGCAAGGACGACACGGTGCTGGAGCGTCAACCGGCCGACTTTGATAGGTTTGAACAGCGCGGGGGTCTGTTGTATAGATGTCATGGCTGGTGCTATGGGTTAGAAAGGGCGGTGGTGGGTAAGAGTACTGTGGGCTGCTCGACCGGCATTCATCTTGGCGAATTTATAGTCGTAGAATGCGTGAGATGATCACTCAGCTGGCAACGAAGTGCTGATAGACAAGCTGACGAGGTTTGAAAGGTGGAACATTTGCGAGGCGCCACCAAGCTTCTTGATGATAGTACGACGATTTGTCAGCCATTGGCACTGACTAAAAGTCCGACTCGGACGGTCATTTTCGCATCAAAATGTCGTCACCAGGTCAGCGTAAGCGTGACCGAATGTGCGATTACTTTGTCGTGGCAAGTGTCCCCGCAACCGCACGAGGTACGTTTTCGAGTTAGGTTTATCAAGTTACTCAAGCGGATCCCAGACGTGTAAATTACTTACACTCGGAGAGGCGTAACTTGTCATCCAAGTTTCCATCGACGAATCGCAGAGTCGTCATTCAAACATTTGTTCACGAGTACGAGCAACCAATGAACTGTGCGCGTTTTGTGATCTTACCCTCCCACAATCTCTCAGCCGAGCTTGGTACATTCAGGTTTCGGTGTCTCGGGAGTCGGGCCTCAGGCAGCTTAAATTATATTGGCGTGCACATTCTGCTGCTTCAACCACACGTACGGTGTTGCTAGTGATGGTGCGCTGTTAATTATAATGGCAGCAATCTTCTACCCGGGATCTGAAATACGAGACCGGGATCGAAAGTTCCCTAGACAAGATTCAGAAAATTTCCAAACACTGCTTCAGGTTGGTTTGAACAGTTCAAGCAGGATGTCCTTTTCGGTTAGAAACAATGCTAATCCACACTGGTCCACCTTTGTAGCTAGACTGGTGACCAGTCCGCTATGAAGCTGCTGAATGAGGCACTGGCAGGCTGTCGATAGCGCATTCTCGATTGCCTCGTCGGTGGGGTCTATGATGTTAGGGTTGCGTGCGAGGGGTATCGTACTAGAGGATGAAGTAGGTGCACAGGCTTACACGTGGCCGCTCACTCCCCTTACGCCCCAACGAAATCTACCAGTCCGTCTATCGACGGCCTGCTTCATTCGGCAGTTTCATAGCGGACCAGTCTAGGCAACTAGATCTTATCAATCTACCAGCCGGAGTTTGAATCCAGCTTATCGAAGTGACATCGAAAGTCCACATCACAGGAATCCAGGACAACTGCAATTAATCCTCCAATATTGACACATGTACAGTAGGGCAGTCTATAGATTTATAGATAGAGTATAAATCTCCCGCATAGCAATAGGCGTAGGTGAGCGTGAGACGATGTTGGACCATGTGTCAATTCATCTCCTCTTTGCAAGGACTCTCGCGATGCTTGCCTTGACGATGCCGACAGCCTTCTCTACATCTTTCCTTGACAGTGCCGCAGTGGTAGCAATGCGAATCGTCGGGCGCGAATCGGTCATCTCTTGACTTCTGAGGTGTTTACCACGCGTGATAAGCACCCCATTGGCAAGGCTATCGTCAACGATATCCTGCAAGACCCGTTCCTCTGCCTCATGGTCGGGGGCGGGAGGAGCGACCATGAGATGCTGCTGAGTGTTACGGAGGCAAAAATGGATGATAGGACTAGCCCGGTGACCCAGTACCGTGATTCCCTCGGTCCTGTCTAACACAGAACGGATGGTGTCAATGTTCTCGTGAAGAGCGGCGAGGATGGAAGGGGTATTTCGCAAGTGGCTAATTGCCTCTGATGCCGAAGTGGCGAGGAGGGGTGGCATTGATGCAGAAAAGACAAAGGAAGTACCGTTGATGCGCTATCAGATAGAAGGTGAGCTACTGTGATGCTAAATATGTCAGTCGTGCACCCCACCTGATGTTCGGTGACGATGGAAGAACCAGCGCAGAAGCCACCAGACGAACACAAACCGTTAGCGACAGAGCCCACAAGCATGTCGATCTGTTTAGCCTGGAGTAATGTTATCAGACTACCGTGTTCACTTAGCCTGGTAAGAAACATACCGAAACATTGTAGAGCTCAGTCAAACCGCGACCGGTTCGACCGACTGCACCGAAAGAGACACTCTCATCAAGGATGAGTCGGTACTTGTACTTGTACTTGAGCTCGATCTATTGAGCGTTTGAATACAACAAACAAGTATGACTGGATTATTTGACAAACCAGTTTGGGCAGATCAACCATTTCCCCATCACGTTCGAAGATGCCTTCGGTGATAATGAAGCGACGTGTCAACGGGCCCTTGCGCTTCTTTCTCTCTTTCTCGATGCTAATAAGGACGTCCTCGAGGCTCTTGAGATCATTGTGGTCATACCACCGAATCGTCGAACGAGAGATTTGAATACCCTTTTGGATGGCAAAGTTCACGGACCGATCCGCGACAATGACATCGCCCCGTTTGCAGAACGCGGGAATTACGGAGGAAATAGTCGAGAAGCCTTGGGAGTACAGGATACATGCCTCCGTCCCCAAAAATTCTGCAATATTGCGCTCCAGGTCCAGGTGCACGTCTGCTTGGCGTGTGAACCACACACTCTCGGTGCAAACGATTCGAACCCACCAACAGTGCCATAGAACCCTGGAGGACCGCAGCTTCCAAGACCGTACTTCCGCAATGTTTCGATGGCTTTCTCCTTGATTTGTTCATTGCCCGCGAGCCCAGCAAAGTTGAAGCTTGCCAGGTTGATGACTGGCTTGCCATTGGACAAGAGCTTGGGTTTTGGACCAATGGGGCCAGTTGTGACGGGCACAGAGCTCAGGTCTCGTTGCTCCCAGTCGTTCAAAGGTTGAACAAGGCTTTCAGGTGTCCATTCATCCACGAGTTCGTCGATTTCCTACATGTTTCTCAACAAAATACAACAGTTGCAACTATCGGAGAACCAACCTTTTCAGAAAATTGAATAAAATGTTTTCCCTGTTTGTCCCCTCGTGTTCGTGATTGCAGTAGCGTGCGGATGGCAAATATGACAAGAATCAATTCTAAAATGGTTCGCCCTGGATCGTTTTGGTGCGAGGACTTGACGTATCGTGTAACCACAGCAGACCCGGGAATCTTGTAGAACGTTGACTCAAGCCTCGAGAGGGAATATGCCAGGAAAGTGAGCAAGGGCTCGAGAGTCGAGGAGAGGGTGGGGGTATCTGACATTGTGGGTCGTGCGACGTCGAGATGCGGGCACTGCAAGGCGTGTCAAGAAAAATAGTGATTACATAACACAAGTCCTGCTATCCAGCAACTCTTTTCCAGGCTTTTCGATTTGCGATGTCATCAGATGGGCCAATGACAGCGACAGGAAAACCTGAAGAGACAGCATTGCAGCACCCCGTCAACAAATCGCAGCTGCCGCACACACCAAATGATTCCCTACGTTCCAATGAACCACGGGCTGCGTTCATGACGGTGACATGGACCGAGGTTGTGAACTAGGCACGGAGCATCTCAAGGCAAGTTACTGTATAAATACTAGTCTGTACACATGCGGAAAACGCTTATCTAGTGCACAAATTTCACCCTTGCCTGCTTGATTTAGTGGTCATGCATACGATATCACGCAGGAATATATCACGCCTCGCGTCGATGGTGGTTGGTCGTACCTCCATGGGCCGGATCGTTCGGATATGGACCCGGGCACAAAGCTCTGGCCGGTCAGTCCGCCACAAATCATCCCCTTGCTCGTCACTCTACCTCTCGGCGAATCGGCGAGTCAATGATTAGATTCGGTGATGTTGCACTGTTCGAGCTCGTTACACACGTGTATGTATGAAGTCGTATCGGAGAGATCTAGCCGCACGTCATCCGGGGTAAGTATTGTGATAACAGTGCGGCAGCGGTCAAGAAAAGGTAGCGTACATCGCGAAGTTAACGGACAGACCAATCTGATAGCGCGGCCAGTGGGAGTGATCGGCAATAGTCGAGGATGCGTGGACGTATCTGAAGGTGCCGGCATGCAACGGTTGGTGTTACAATGGATACGCCCTGAAAGCATAATGCACAATTTATATGATTATCTCAGTGACACACGAGCCCTCGTCTCACGATGGGAAACCCCTCTGCCTTGATGATTCCGAGTGTAAGAATTGCTATGTGGTCTCTCAACGGCATGCACTAACGCACCGATGAAAGTGGGGTCTGGTGAGTTTCGTTCACGTCCTCGCGCAGCGTGCTCTTTCAAAGTTGCCCGCCCCCCGCATGTACTGTCCAACAAAGGGCTTGGCCCTAAGGTCAATAAACCAGGTTACCAAAAAAAAAAAAAAAGGTTGCCTGTCAACGAACTTCAAGTCTGTGGGAAAAATAGGCAAGGTTCAGTCATGGAGGTGTGCCCTACAACCCATCTTTCAAACACCGAGAGTTTTGTTAACACAAGTTCTTTTTTTCATGCATTGGCAATGGACCAATATGTTCAATACTCACTAGCTGATTCACGGGAAAAACAATACCGTAGTACTACTAGAACTTCGTGAGTAGAAACCTTTGTCACGTGGTTCCCGCGCCTGCCAGTTCATAGTGTTTAGAATCCTCTTGAAGCGGCCCTTCTAGTGTGACGTTGCCGACGTAATTCCCCTGCTGAGCGTGTTTCAGGTGTCGGTACGCAAAGCTCGGATTTCCGTCGTATTTTTGGTTTATCTAGCGAACCACTTCTCATCAAGTCCTCCCCTCCAGTCGCCTTGGTCCGTGACCATGTCCAATGATTTACAATCCATCGCTGGGGCTATGCAGTTAAACAACTACGTAGCGAGTAAGAACCCTCTTGCTTGGTGAATTGCTCTTGATGACCTTCTGCAGTCACAATTCCCACTGTGATTGCATATGATTACAGTGAGTAGTGATAATTGCTCAGTCTGGTTTCCTCGCTGGAGTATGACTTCGCAGTTATTACCCTTCCGAGAGAGGTACTTGTTTTTCCGATTATGTCGCGACCTTCCCCTCAAGGTCATCGCAGATAAACTATATTTGGGTTGGATGACTGCCGTATTGCTTGACATTAACCCCTGACGTGGTTTATCCCCAGAGTCGGCCCTGGACGTGGATATCTACGCTCTTTCTTGTCGTACGTATTCAGTGTCCAAAGTCCACACCCAAGCTAACTTGGTTCACAGATTCGTTATGTTGGGATCTTGGTCGTCGTGTAAGTCATCCCGAATAATGACCGAGAACGTGAAGAAGACACTAACTTGCTGTACTAAAGGATTGAAGGACTCTGTATGTACCAGACCATGCTACAGGCGAAGCTGGCTACTGATAACCCTTTGAAAGATGGGTCGAGTTTCATACCTGGCCCTAAATTGGTCTGTTTTTACCCTTATGCTGCGCGTTCCATGGCTGACGAGTATACGCAATTATAGTCGTACGTATCGATGCATCCCTTCATATTCACTGCATGCACTCAGCTTTTTGGTATATCCCGCATAGCTGTAAGTCGGTCTCATTCATCTACTTAATGAGCCGAATTGATCATGGATCAAGGTACTGTACTCATCATCGTAGCTGGTTGGGCCTTTGTTCCATTTCTCGCCGCTGCAGATTGTGCGTGATCCTACACTATATCATGGCATATACCTGTTCATGACAAATTGTGTTTACGCTAGTGGTAATGATCTTGCGGCTACACGCAATGTATCGAAGATCCAAGATCGTTCTTGGGGTGCTTCTCTTCTTTTATGTGCCCACTATCATCCTCCTTGCTGTTGCCACAGGCTACTACGAGAACCCTAACACCTATATGTCGGGTGTGTGTCAATTGACCGGACCACTGTAAAAATTGTTCTCATCCCTTCTTCTCAGTGACCACTCCTCAGGTGTTCGATACCTCTTATTGCAATGTAACATGGACCTCCTTATCTAAGCTTAACTCATATGTGTTCATTCCTCGGTTCATTTTTGCTGGGCTCATGTTTATCTTTACCCTCGCTCGTTTCTTTTTGGAATCATATCGAACATTTAAAGCGACAAAGCAATGGCTATCCAGCCGGTACATCAACCTGCTCGTTAGGGAGAACGTTCTCTACTTCCTTGCGTACGTGCGCCCCTCTCCAGTGCTTTCTCTCGCGCGTCTCACCTCGTTCCTTCGCATCGATAGACATTTGCTCTACAGTATCGATGCCGATGTGATCACTGCGCAATTAAACCCCTTATCATTGCAGGCGATGATGATGGACATGGTTTCGTACATCCTGCTCTTCACCCTCTGCCCTCGATTCATCATGAGCGTGCGCGAGTTGTACGCAAGCGACACGCAATGGCGGCGGGAGCCGGGGATCGACACTGGGTTTGGTTTTGCGGCGCACGGCAGCAATACGGATGTGGTGTCGATCAGGTTTGCGGGTACAGAGGTGGATACGATGGTGCTGGAGAGCAGTGCGTCGGAGATACAGATGGCGGAACCGAGGATGGAATGTTGATTTGGGTAGACAGACTGCTTTCATCGTACTTTATAGCGCTGTACGATCAGATCACGGACTCCATATCAGACCCGGTCAATCGGATCGTTCCCTCACATCTTTTAGTACCTTACATTGGTTCCATTCCTTTCAACCTGTCATGATATATAAGCATGCAGCGCTGTACGCGCGCAGTACCATTGGGAAATTTACATGGAGTTCGACATGACGGATCCGTACCAGAAGTCGAAAGGTGACAGTCTTACGTGAGGCTTGGATGTTTTGTACGTTACCTGGATTATTGAAAATGGCTCGACTGACAATGGCCATCCTTGGCCCTCGCGCGAGAGCTCAAGTTACAAAGTCGGATATTTCATTCGCGAAGCAAAGCTAGATGATACAGCCATCGCTATCGCATAGAACTTGCTCTGGAGGTGCAACGATGAACGTGGTCGTATCACGTCCTCAGCCACGCAGTCTTGGCGATTTTTTTCAACTTCTTTTGCTCTTTGAATCGTTCCTGGATAGAGCCGGAAGCGTCAGCATGTCCGTCCGTCGATGCGTATTCCGTCTTGGACTCCTCGTCTCTCGCGACGCGCGCAAAAAGAGATGATAATGAAAAAGAGACACTGAGCATCTAAACACTCACCAAGTCCTTCTTCGTCGGCCGCTTCCTCTTCTTGCCTCCCGCCTGTATCTCCTCTGCATCCCGGCGTTCCACATCTTTTTCCCACTCTCCCACGTCGAAGTAGAACTCACTCATACGCTTCATCCGTTCATATTCTGACAAGTGAGAAGGCGCCCGAGCATCAGCCGCCGTGAATGCGCCAGTGCGTGCGTTGAACTTTGCAGTGAAGCTTCCAGCGTGTGCGAGAGAGGACGGACCAGCGAGGGACGGGTCGAGGTGGGCAAGGGAGGGATCTATGCCGGCTGCGATGGCGCGCGCTTCGATAGAATTGGGATCATAGGGGTTTGAGTTGACGTTTCCATCTGGTCCGCTCGCCTGCGGGTCCGCTGCCGTGTCTTGTGCACAAGTGGAGGACGAAGGGTCAGAAGGAGACGACTGGAGAGGGTTAACCCAAGTTGTCTCTGCGGTAGATGTGTTGTAAAAGTAGTAGGCGTTGTGCTGGGACGAAAAGATGGCTTGCCATGCACCAACTGAGAGGCTGGCAGAGGCTGGAGAGGTGGAAGCAGAGGATTCGGTGGACGGGGAATGGGTATCGTCGTCGACGGCGGTTTCTTTACGCTTTTCTTTTTTTAATTCTTGTTCGGGTTCTGGAGAAGACTGGGGCTTGTCGCCAGTCTCTTTGGAATCGCCAGACGATGCGGGAGAAGGACTGGACATGGTTACTCAGAATTACTCAATTATTTACATAAATACTTGAGTCAAAGTTAGCAAAAATAAATCTTTTTCAAAATTCTTTCATGCAACACACGCACATCTCACTGACAATGCTTCGCTCGGCGCTAAAGCAACCGTCCCGCCCGTCCTCACCAGCGCTCGGTGCCCCCTCCTCGCCGCCTCCACCTGGCGCGCCGCCGAGGACGATGTCCGCGTCGTCGTTGACGACCTTCCCATCCGCCACCTCGCCTTACCTGGTCCCGTCTGGGACTGGGATATCCACACCTTTGCTGTCCCCGAATGCCCAGTCCGTCGCCTCCGCACCGGTCGTCTCTCAGGGGTATACCCCCAAAGTATCCTTTGACACTTTTGAAAATCCCGCCGCATCCATGTTCTCCTACACGCTCCATGTCCAGTCAGATGGCTACACACAGACTCGTGCAACCCGTGTCTTTCTATGCGCTTCAAGTCCCGATGAAACCGGAAAACAAGCCCTGGAATGGGCATTGGAGTGCCTCGTTCAAGATGGCGACGAGCTCATCGTATTCAGGGGTATTGATCAAGAAGAGCTAGGTGCGTGTGTATCTCCGCTGTTGGGCCATGTGTCTCTGATTCGTGACTAGACAAGGATCATGAGCTCGTGCGAGAGGAGGCAAGAGAATTAATGAGGCATATCCAAGACAAATGCGTGGAGTATGATCCGGACCGCAAGGTACTCCTTTATTCCTCCCGATAGCTTTCCTTTTATATTATGCTCTCAAGGTTTCGATCATCCTTGAATTTATCGCAGGTCGTGTGACCACAACTCTCGAGAGGTTGATCGCCCTTTACCGTCCCGATTCGGTTGTTGTCGGTACGCGCGGACAGAGGCGTGGGGTCCTTGGTTTTGGTAGTGGTCGACCCGGTGGCATGTTCAGCGGCAAGTCCTATCTACTTCTTTTATGTTTGTGGTTACAAGAATTCCTCATTATAGGGGTGGGCTCCGTGTCCAAGTATGCTCTCTCTCACAGCCCCGTTCCAATCATCGTCGTCAGGCCAGAAAGCAATGTAAGGAAGGTTCGAGAAAAGAGACTAAAGGATCCCAAGAGAGGGACCCATTTTGATGAGTGAGTTGTTCTCCCGTGACCCTGGGCCTTTTGTCGACAATCGTTTGGTTGTCGTCGAGTGGCATGTTTCTCTCCCTCCCTACAGGGACCATATATGCGTTTCTGCATATTTTCGGATGGCGTTGATTCCCTGCCCGACGACGCAAGTATGCGTCTGCGCTGGCAGGGTGACGCCAAAGTCGTGGTCGTGTATCTTCATTCCGACGCTAACCGGTCTCCGTAGATTACCTCCCGCGAAGACAGAGAAAATTGGCGCGTTGCCTGTCGCGCCATCCATCCTGCCATCTGCTTCAAAGTCATGAGCTCCAATGGTCAGTAAGCGCATCTTAAATTACTTGTGCATCAGTTTTCTGACCATCCACATTACCGTCCTTCAGCCCCACTGTAATCAACACTAATTTGTTACAATACCCTTAGCACCACTCGAACGCCTCACCGTCCGCCATTCGCATTAAAGTGTCATCTTTGTTATATAATATTTCCATTGTAACAATTCCTATCCCATGACTTTCATGCGAAATATGCAAGGGAGCATCTCTGTATTTTTAATCTCGTTACTGGCGCAACGAAGTTATCCTTATCTTTGTTCCTTCATGTAGCCTCTCCCGACGTACGCCTCAGGCCTCGCCAATGGATGGACATGTCAAAAGCTCAACCGGGTGCCATATAATCATGCTCGGTTTGTATTGCAACTATGGTTTTCACTTTCAATTGCGTCTCGCGTTCATCATCGCTCGCGGAAGCCGAGCAGACGGTAACGGCGATAAGTTCTTTCCAAAGGTCGTTGCCTTTCCTTTGCCTTGTCCTTCTCAACATCCTTGATTGGCGAGTCGCCGTTTGTCTGAACGTCGAAAGTCCGATTATTCAGTTACCTGTATGACTTCTCTGACTATTCGCAGCCGCCCTTGTTTTCGTCGGGAGCTTACAACCATGCTACCTCGATCGTTAGCATGAATTTGCGGAGCACAGAGTGCGTCGTCGTCTGCGTCGTGAAATCGTGTTGTATCTCCAGACAAGTGGTCGTGATATTCCCCTCGTTTCGTTCGGTCATCACGGTGCACCTTACCCGTTTCTCTGGCCACATGAAGCGATTTGGCGGCAAGGTCAGTGCACGCCGCACGCAACCGCATACATCCGGTATCTGCATCGCTCACACGTACATGTTTGCCGGCAAGATCCCTTCTGTTGATGTGAGCCGCCAGACTCTGAGTCTCTGCTTTTAGGGAAGAAGCAACAGCAAGACGACACATTGTCCTCTTCATGTCATCCGAAAGTCAAAGAGATATATGTACATTGCATCACTAATGATCAACCACCCAACAAAAGATAAACATAGTTACATTCAAAGGAAAAGGATCTGGAACCAGGCATGTTTTTGACTATACTCAATCATCACACATCAATGTACTTTTGCCTTGTCACTATCCCCATGGGCACTTCCTCCACTTCATCTAACCCCTCTGGTGGCACAAAGTGAATGCTTGTGATCAGGCTTACACCTTGACCTGCTGACATGCCAAACCCAGTGTCAATCTGTCCATGGAGGGCATGAGCATGCAGTTCCCTGATGCTCAATATGAACCTGGGGTTTAGGGTGTAGATGAGAATGTCCAAGATAGCAGAAAGAATGGCCTGAAGTGTTGGATCCATAGGTATAGTGAAGAGGTGCTTGATGATGATCACATATAGGAAATTGCTGTCAATTTGGATAACCATTAAGTCCACCTGTATTAGCAAGGACAATGACAGACTCACATGAGGAAGTAGAGGATACCCTGATGAACAATAAGATGAATGTACTGGTTGAGCTTCCACTGCTTTGTTACAATGTATGCTTGATAGGATTGCTCGAGAAAATGATAGATGACCAGAAGGTACATCAGTCCCTGAAGAACAACCAGGGGAATGAGAGAAAATCTGCCCCAACTTATTGAAGTGTATTCCAGCATGCAGACTGGTGGATAAGGTGCTGGAGAGATGGCCACTGTGGAACAACCAGCACAACAGAAATGTATTCAGGTCTGCTGTTGAGATAACTGATGGACACACCTAGTGTAGATTCAGGCTGGGAGTATATGACAGCAGAGATGGTGCTGACAACAACTTCTGCAGCATAGATGAACAAAAGAACACCAAGAATTGTCCTTGATTGGTTATACAATGCATAGACTCGAAAGATCATCACCACTGCAATAAATTCTCATGAGTACAGGCAAGCACAGACACAACCAAAACTCACAGTCAGCAGCAACTGTAAAGCTGATGGTGCTCCACCACATCAGATAAGTAACCACTTTACCTTGTGAATGAGAACATAATAATTCAAGGATGGCAACGACAGTAAATTCCTGGAAAACTCACAGCTGTTCAATGTATCAGTTGGTCAGAATCCAAGGAAAGAAAAACACATACACCTATAATTTTCCGAATGGTATCCACTCAAAATTAGGGGTCGACAAGATAAGTAGATGAAAAACTCCTTACCCACAACGGACCAGGTACAAAGCCGGTCTCATCTGGAAGTCCAGTCTGGTCAGTCCTAACAAGCCATGGTTGAATGAGACATACTCAGTGAAGTAGTGCTTCATGGTAGATTAAATCAATACAATATAATCATCAATGAAACAGGGCCATACATGATCGAGAGCAAGCCCGCATAACGGACCTAGATTAGGACATGAACCACGAGCGTCGCCAAGGGAGAATGGTACGCACGAGAAGGAAGGTCGTCGAGACCCAGGTCCATCGTCTCTTCTGTGGTCTTGTCAGTGTCGTGCCGTGTGCCCCAGGGATACTCACTTACCCAAATATATTTTACCTGATACAAGGTGACCGGCCAGCGTTTGCATAGAACGTCACAGAGAATAGAGCACAAGTACCTCAATCGGAAAGCTGAGGACTGATTGTGTAGAAGTCAGTTTGGTCTCGACGAATATTGAATCCACGGCATACTATAGTCATAGGCGACCGCGGTGATAATCGCGACTAGCAGGGCTCGTTAGGAATCAACCTTCCATTAAAACTTCATGACGTACGAGTCAGATAGTTACTGAGATAATAGCCCTCCAGGGCGGCCACTAGGCTTGCAGACATGACGACAAAGTCTGGGCGAACTTGAGCTCAAGCTGGCTTGAAACTAACAGCGGGCGGGCGAAGTACGCGCAGATGGCACAACAAAGAGAGAAATATCCGAGGAATGGTGATAGAAGGGTGTAGGAAGGGCAGACTGTCACCTTGTTAGACCTCGACTTTCGGCGCATCCTTATCTAGACCTACTTACCGACACTATGGCCCATCGGCAGGGTACTGACCTGAAATTCCCCTCGTTATTGAAGCGAGCGAGCTGGGGTAACCCACCGCGTTTGCCGGGCTCGCACGAGAAAGAACCCTGAATATGCCAGTGGCATGCAAGCGCTGACCTCTAGGGGCGCGACGGGATTGTCGGATCGCCGATCATGTCTTGGCGAGGTACTGCAGAAAGTGAGCGATAGGCTAGGCACTGCTGTGAACATGTCTGCACCTCTGCAGACTCTCTTCCAAGAAACCAACCGGCCCAAGCCATTGGTCTCGAGCTATCCACTTTGGTCGACCAGGGAAGCAGAAGATTTCGGGGGTCGGATGACAGCCTGGCGACCGCTTCCTAAAACGGATGGTTCGAGACTTATGCACTGCTAAGCTGTAGTACCCGCCCGTCAATCAGCACATCATCCGAAGACAGCGGAGCCGTGAATTGCATTTTCCAAGACGGAAGCGGATGATCCATGAAGTCGGAGTTTAAGCGCTGAGCTTTGAACTCATCGACCCTCTGCACTTTACGGTTCGCAACACTCGTAGCCTGGGCCCACAATAGTAGGAGCCAAATAGACACGTCTTTCAATCATTGGAGCGTCTTTACTAACAACACAATAATCAACACTCTAAACTCGAGCTTTTATACCCTCCTGACCAGATTTTGTCTCCGTGATCGATCGCACGATCGAGGACGGAATTCGAGGCCGATCAGGTGTTGTCTGAGAACAGGGACGAAAGCATGAACTGTCTCGCTAGCTAGTGGGGCGTTAACAGCGCTAACTAAGCAGCGTAGTCCCGAAGGAGTTGATCATTGTCATTCAGGTGTCAGGTTTCATATTTGTCTTGCGCTTGCATGGTGACCCTAGAAGACATTACAGGACGCTATGATTGTCACTGCTTGAGAGAGGATCGGCGCCTTCGTTGCCGTGGTGCTTGACGTGTAGTTGATATGATACTTGGAACGACTTGATTCCATTCTCTAGTTATCATCAACATGCACGAGAATATGATGCGATCACTTGTATGCAGATCATGTGAAATGTTCAATGCTAGTGAAGGGGCCAGTTATGGAATCAAACAATGATGATCTTGCAATGTAACTGTGCTTGCCAAGATCAGGCTGTGCGACCGGTTCTACCAGACCGTACAAAGAGAACCAGGAGAGTTACCATGGTTAAAGTCGAGGTTTTGAGGCTATCGTGGTGACATCCGATCTCAGGGCCGCGGACATCGTAAGTGTCATACGCTAATGTCGTATAGTCGAGGTACGTACGTGGTCGAAACGTTGACAGGCTGTTTTTCGGCACCAAACGTTGTGTCAGCTGGTCGCAATGATGTAGAGCATGATCAAGAGATCTACGTCGTGGGTATGGTTCCACGGACGGAGGAGCATAATGTTCGCGCTGTCTGTGGCAAAGACGTTAAACGTGACAATCAACGGCAGAAGACCGAAGTACTGACGCTCGAGCTCGAGATCCCACGCGTGATTGATCGTTGAGCCCAAGGGGACTGGAGGTTCATCTCTGAACAATTGTCAATTGATGCTTAGCTCTGGCAGTAACAACTACGCAACAAACCACTTACTTGGGGAAACACTAGCGCTTGAGCTCTGCAGCAAGCATCTTCTGAGAAGTTGTGAACCTCATCACACCGGTGGAGTGCCACGACGAAGGTATTCGTACGTCTTTCACTGTTGGAGAATGTGACATGCTGTACTCGTATCATTACCTGACTGCGGGAGGTTATTGTCGAGCGCGGTCGTAAAGTCGGCAGTGACAGTTTGTTGGAATTTGTTTGGCCTTGTCAAACCGAACCATACGGCTCGTGTGACAACATCGAACGCCGTAAGAGACGTCAATTGAGCCTTTCTCCCATTGGGGACACGCGGTCTAATACGGCGAGTATAGGATTCAAGTTAGCCAGTAAGTATATAATATAAGCGTTACCACTCATGTGGCCTGCGTACTCAGGCCCTTTTTGCACTTTGTAATGCAAGACGCATGCAGTGACCACCTCACGGTTCAAGCGCAACAACGTCAAGCATCTTTAGAGACCACGGGCTGGCCTTTTCGAATTCCCTGTAAACGTTACTCTCACGCGGTGTCAACGGCCATCGACGGCGCAGGTCCATCGGTCTCCTAAGCTGTGGCCTAGATCAATTCCAACCCTATTGTTTTCTAGTTTTGTGGCGCCGCCCACAGAACCGCCGCCACTACACGCACCGTCTGTTCCATCATAACCACATTCTTACGCTTTGTCCAGGCGAGTGTCGAGTATACTACCCTTTTTCGCTCGTGCACCATCGATATGTTTTTGAAACCAATAGTGACACCTTTATGACGAGTTTCAGGGAAGCCACGACCCCCACTACTGAATGGCAAGACGTTGAAGCTGTCGTTCAATCGCCTTTGGGAACGTCAGCGTCAACTGGGGCCAATCTCCAACTTGGCCTTGATATCTCAGGGTGCTGCTTGGGTCAGCATGCGTGTTCTGCATCATTTATCCACGAGAGGCTTACCCGGTCCCAAAGTGGACTTGCAGTGTACGGGAGAACTTGCCGTAGCAATGCTCTCCACGTGATCATCAGCATGGATGAACGACAACCATCCTCCAGGTTTCCCCCTAAGTACCACGCAACCTGGCAACTCGAATACCAAGTCCGGCAGGGTGGCGCTCCTTCCGTGCACCAATGAAGGCCGTATGGCGATCCCGGTTACGTGGTCACCTTTGAGCACCGCCTGTTCGTCGCTGGGGTGCCACTCGACGAGTGTGGTGGGGCTCAAGAATGGCATTGTGTCTTGGACACTGCTTGACAGCAACAGAATTTACACATCATTTACAGTAGACATAAAACATGAAAGACAATGCACTTATATCCCTTCAACATCTCTCTTCCTCAGCTCCTCCATGGGTACTTCTTCAACCACATCTAATCTCACCTCCAATCCATCTGCAAAGTGGAGAGTTTCTACATCCTGACTTGATGACATGCCAAATCCAGTGTCAATGCCCTGGCTATAGGAACTTTGAGCATATAGTTCCCTTATGCTCAATATGAAGCGGGGGTTCAGTGTGAAGATGAGAATCTGTGCAGTAGTAGTCAAAATCAAACCAGCTGTCTGGCTTATGGCTAAGCTGAAGAGGCCCTGGGTGACTACTGCACGTAAAAAATTGCTATTGATTGAGATACTCATTAGAGTGAAGGAAAATAGCAATAGATAGGATGAAGACCCACATAATGAAATACAAGATGCCTTGATGGACAAGAAGATTGATGTACTTGTTGAACTGCCATCTCCTTGTTGCCCTGTACAATTGGAGTGATTGTCTAAAGAATTGGAAGATGGCCAGTAAACACATCACACCCTGCAGGACAACTAAAGGAACAGCAGAATATCTGCCCCAGTTCCATGAAGGATACTGCAATATGCAAACTGATGGATCAGGTGCTGGGGGAATAAACACTGTAAAATAATGATAACATTGGAAGTATACCACACTTAAAATAATAAAACTGTTAGACACACCTAACAAGGCCCCAGGTTTGGAGTATATGATACCACCAGCTATGCTGACAACAACCTCTCCAGCATAGAGGAAGAGAAGAAGAGTCAGAATTCCTCTGGACTGGCCATACAGTGCATAGATTCGAAAGACCATGACCACTATAATAGATCATTAACAATTGACATACAAGTGCAATCATAACTTACAGTCAGTAGCATTTATGAAAAAGAGGAGTGTCCATGTTGGCACATAAGTTATCACTTTACCTTTGTAACAAACTTGATTGATACATGGTGATAAAATTTCATGACAAACTTACAGCTATTGAATTGATATTAGTTATTCCATAACTTCGACAAAGAAAATGAAATACATACATCTAAGAATGATTGTGATGATGATCTGTTAACAAGAAGTAGACAATATACAATATAGGGAAAATCTCACCCACAAAGGACCAGGTACAAAGGTGGTCCCATCTGTAAGCTCAGTATTGTCAGCTCCTGTCAGCCAAGTCTAAGGAACCAAATATACCCAGTGCAATAGTGCTTTGATGATAGATAAAGTCAGCAAGATGATCATCAATGAAATAGTGGCCATACAGGCTTGTAAGCAGGCCCATGTAACGAACCTAGGATAGGACATCAGCTACAAGCATGGCCAAGGCAAATTAGAACATACAAGAAGGAAGACAGTAGAAACCCAGGTCCATCGTCTCTTCTGCAACCGTGTCAATGCTGTGTCGTGTGTCGTCTTTGAGATGTACACTCACCCAGATGTATTCTATCTAAGCAAAGCAACCGGCGGAGTAGTGTCTGCATAGAACGCCACGGATAATAAAATATGAATACCTCGTCTGAAAGAGTGAGGACTGGTTGCATAGAAGTCAGCTTGGTGTCAATGAACGTGAATCTACGACATACCATAGTCATATGTGACCGCGGCGACTATCACGAC
>JBBPJQ010000498.1:0-22790 GCA_038088795.1 Boletus rex-veris
AGAAGATAACTGTGCTCAATATCATGAATGAAATCCTTGGCGACCAGCGTACATTGAAGAACCCCTTGTATTTCAGCGTATTCCCGTACTGTTTCACCCATTCTTCGTGGAGTACGGAGTTCTCCTAGAGACAAACGAGAACGATACGATTAGTCGAGACTAGATTAACGGACATTGTGACACACAGCATTCCAGATATCTCGCATATTGCCATAGATCCAGCTTGTCCCCTTGGGACCGCGTAGATGGCGTATGGGAGATGTGAATTGATGGTACACGAACTGGAAGAGGGTCCAGAGTCCAAAGGCGGTCACAGACGCCAACGCGGCGCACAATAATTTTCCGACTGCGTTCATGTTGTCAGGGAGAAAGTTGGACGTGGAGAAAGTTGGACGTGGATTGCTCTAGATATATAAATAGCTTCCTTGGAACACTCCCAGGATGCAAAGTTCAGGCCGGATATACAATGTTAGCGTTTTCGTGCCGGTTGAAATCAAATGGCTCTGAATCTTTGTGCACCGGCTTAGTCCAAGGAGCGATGGCGTAACTCTCGGTGCGTGACAAACACTCTCTGACTCAAGTCAATTCCGTGGGAAAATCACCATTCGGGCCGTTAAGCTCTACGCTACATTTTACAAGTTTACAACCCTCTTGACGTCTCTTCGAATCTCTACCATGACGGTCCAACAACCCGTTACGCGACAACCTTACCGTATACCACGACAAAGTGGGGCCCGACACCAAAGGAGGAATCGACAAAGACTCTGCATTACCTCGTTCAGCAATGAATCGCCGTCAGACTCGTCCGACAAGGAACCCGTCGTTCCCTACACGAACACGTCTTAGTCACTCAGCCAAGTTCAACTGTCCGAGTCATTCACCGTCACGTAGTTGGTTTCTCAAAAGTCACTTGTGACCCGGGTTTCTCAGGGCATACCAAGTCCTATTATAACACCCTAGTACAGCCGATAAGTGGCCCACTTGGTTGACAATGACATAACTTGAAATACAAAAGATGGAACCTACAGACACTGCATCACCCACCCTGTGTTGCACGATGTATTACTAGGGTAAGCCAATTAGGGGAAATAGTATGTGGTGGCTTGAGCACCCCACAAAAGTCCTGTCTTGAAGGGCCCTTGAAGGGTCGAAGTGTTCGTACCACTCTCCTTGGCCTGCTTTTCATGAAGCACGACTGGGGTGTATGATTCATATGCATCTCCCACTGGGAGTCTGAACATACTAAGTAAGTATCTGAGAAAGTCAGGGCGTCACCTGAAGTGCAATCACCAGCACTAACGTTCACATGACCAAGCTTGGAAGCAGGAATGTGTCCGCGTGTCCCTCCCGGGGTGGATGGCACGACAAGTCACCGGTTGAGCTACTGGCTATTGTTGTGGTGCCAATGGAGTAACATAGTAAATGAACAGATAGATACTATGGTACGGGACAAATCATTCCTGGAACGCATCCCGGTCACGGCCAGCGTGTAAAAGGTGTCAAAGAATGCGACTAGATAAAAGAAAGTGAGAGTGAGATTACCCTATGGTAAGTAACGAACCTATGGAGGCCTCCAATCGAGTGGAGGAAAGGGAAAGGAGCGGTTCGCGTAGTGTATGACGCGATGCACAAAAGCGCCAAAGTAAATGAGTGATAGTTGTAAAGTAGGCCTGGATCTCCAACGAATGGATATCGAAACTCTCGAGCAGGCACCCCCCTTATTACTGGGATGTATCAGCAGCAGCGTTCAACCAAGCACTGCAACATCTCGATCAGCCAAAGCCCTTGCGAGAAAAAGAGAAGAACCTGGCACGTACGTGCAACGATTCAACAGCCCACTGTCCGTTGTCGTTGTATACAGATCCGACGAACCCTCCGACGTGTTAAAGACCATCTCCGTATCACCACTCGCCCAGTTGCTCCACGAGGTGGGCAATGCGTCTGTCGGGTTATACTTGCTGTCGACGTTACCCGACGTCACCATTGCCAAAAAGCTATTCGAGAACGCGATAGCGATCTGGGACGTCGAACTGTCGTACGAGGTTGTCACCCTCTTGTCGTCAACATGCGATGATGACGAACTCACGTTGTAAAGTAGTATCCAATATCGAAACCGTGAGTTGCTGGTAGAACGGTGAATTCTCCCTGGATGTCACTGCTGTAAATATCCGATCGTTATCAGAGTACAGATGCCCTTACCTTCCAAACATTGTTCCCGAATGCCTTCATGAGGTAGTAGGTAGGGCAGACGAAGATCGCTATGAGCAGAGGAAAGGTCAGTGTGTGACGAAAACAACCACCGTTGCGCTTACCTTCGCTCATCACAGCGATTGCTTGGTCGACGTTCGTGCCAAAGTCTGGATAAAGAGCAGCCAACGAATCCGCCTCCGACGCCTTAATAGTCGGGAACAATTGGCTAATATATTGCGATGCACTCAGGGTGAGCGATTGTTGAACGAATTGATTACCCTCGTTGAGGTTCGTGACGGAATAGAGTGCTTGCTGTACACAAAAAGGTGCAATCACCAGCACTAACGTTCACATGACCAAGCTTGGAAGCAGGAATGTGTCCGCGTGTCCCTCCCGGGGTGGATGGCATGACAAGTCACCGGTTGAGCTACTGACTATTGTTGTGGTGCCAATGGAGTAACATAGTAAATGAACAGATAGGTGCTATGGTACGGGACAAATCATTCCTGGAACGCATCCCGGTCACGGCCAGCGTGTCAAAGAATGCGACTAGATAAAAGAGAGTGAGAGTGAGATTACCCTATGGTAAGTAACGAACCTATGGAGACCTCCAATCGAGTGGAGGAAAGGGAAAGGAGCGGTTCGCGTAGTGTATGACGCGATGCACAAAAGCGCCAAAGTAATTGAGTGATAGTTGTAAAGTAGGCCTGGATCTCCAACGAATGGATATCGAAACTCTCGAGCAAGGCACCCCCTAGGGATTACTGGGATGTATCAGCAGCAGCGTTCAACCAAGCACTGCAACATCTCGATCAGCCAAAGCCCTTGCGAGAAAAAGAGAAGAACCTGGCACGTACGCGCAGCGATTCAACAGCCCACTGTCCGTCGTCGTTGTATACAGGTCCGACGAACCCTCCGACGTCGTGTTAAAGACCATCTCCGTACCACCACTCGCCCAGTTGCTCCACGAGGTGGGCAATGCGTCTGTCGGGTTATACTTGTTATCGACGTTACCCGACGTCACCATTGCCAAAAAGCTATTCGAGAATGCGATAGCGATCTGGGACGTCGAACTGTCGTACGAGGTCGTCACCCTCTTGTCGTCAACACGCGATGATGACGAACTCACGTTGTAAAATAGTATCCAATATCGAAACCGTGAGTTGCTGGTAGAACGGTGAATTCTCCCTGGATGTCACTGCTGTAAATATCCGATCGTTATCAGAGTACAGATGCCCTTACCTTCCAAGCATTGTTCCCGAATGCCTTCATAAGGTAGTAGGTAGGGCAGACGAAGATCGCTATGAACAGGGGAAAGGTCAGTGTGTGACGAAAACACCACCGTTGCGCTTACCTTCGCTCATCACAGCGATTGCTTGCTCGACGTTCGTGCCAAAGTCTGGATAAAGAGCAGCCAACGAATCCGCCTCCGACGCCTTAATAGCCGGGAACAATTGGCTAATATATTGCGATGCACTCAGGGTGAGCGATTGTTGAACGAATTGATTACCCTCGTTGAGGTTCGTGACGGAATAGAGTGCTTGCTGTACACAAAAGAAGGGGTCAGGTGCCGACTAAATATCGTCATGGGTACAACTTGCCCCATTATGCTTTCCTTTCCCGAGTGTCACGGTGGGTCGCTCAATGATGAACGTCCCATCGACGACCGGAACAAAGGTGGCTGTACCATAGAACCCATTGCTTTCAATTTGGTTGTTCACGTTTGACAGCGTGCCAGTGTCTGCACTACGAAGGCAAGACAAGGTGTCCGAGCTCGATGAACAGCTACATTATCCCAATATCAAGCTCGACATCTCATCCAACAAAAAACACACTCACCTCGCACCAGAGACGACTTGACTATAGAGCATCTGTATCACAGCGTTTAACCAGTGCCGTCAAGAGAACGAACGAGCTCACCTCAGGTATACGATCATTGTAGTTATATTGTGGAGGCAGGTAAGTCGAACTAGTCAAGGCGGTGGTGAACAATGCCGGTTGGGTATTACCACCGTTGGCGACAACGTGCTGCAGCACCGATCCAGCACCTATGCAACAGGATCAATCGGACGTCCCGCTCAAACAAAACAAGAAACGGCACGAACCTGCGGACTGTCCCCAAATCGCGACTTTTGTCGGGTCGCCACCAAACTTTGACATCTGCCTTGATGGTGAACTAATGTAAAGCATAACTAGGACTAATACGGACGTGCGCTTGTACCCACTGCAGGGCAAAGTTCTGATCGACTGTGTTGCAAGCTTAGCTTATCTTCTTCTTCTTCCCAACTCAAAGACTCACGTAGACCTGCGTTGAGGACGCCTCCCGATTTAACCGCTGCACCAGGCAAGAAGCCGAACAGCCCGAGACGATACTGAATAACCACCACTATCGCGCTATTCTGCGACTGAAACACGAGGCTTGAGCCATCATACGAGCTTGCAGAGCCGCCGACGTATCTTCAAAGTTCAGTCAGCCACGACGACGTAGATGATCAAGTTACCGAACGCCTTACCCTCCACCGTGAATCCAGACAACGACAGGAAGTCCTCCCGACGAGACGGCGTTGACGGTCGGACCGGGAACGTGCACGCTAGGGTAACCCATCAGAGCGACGCCAAATCGAATAAGAGCATACGTACTTGAGGAACAAACAGTCCTCTGACTGGCTTACATCTCGCTTCTTCGCGGCGGTGAGCGGGTTCGTGGATGAGCTCCCTAGTCCTGCCTGGTAACATTCGTTAGGCTCCGATGTGGCTTGTTGCACGTCAGACACCGTCGGCGGGGCCCGAGGTGCGGCCCAGCGCAGATTCCCTGAAAGTCGTCCACGTCAAATATAGGTGAGCGTTCTCCCTTCCATTGAACGCACCGACTGGAGCAGCCGCATAACGAACACCAAGAAAGTTCGTCACGTTCAGTTGAGTGTCCACAGCACCTTGATACTGCGCATAACCGAGATTCACGATGGGATCCGCGGCGAACGCGCCGAGACACAGAGATAATTGGAAAACAGTCAACAAGCCGACGTTGAGCAAGCCCATGTTGTTCCTCGACGAGTACGAGGTATTTTCTACTTGCTTGTCAAATAAACCAGTATTTCATTTTTATACCTTGTGGGATCTCGGTCGCCTCGCTTACTGATCTTGAGAAGCGACGTGTCGGAGGGCGATACAGAAATTGGTCACCAGGCACTTTTTGCATCTCAAGCTTCTGCCAACGTCGGTACTAGTAGTGGTGGTGGCCAGGGGATCTGCCAGTAGTTTCAGGATCCCCGTCAGCAACGGTAGTGGGGAGTGGTTTACCTGTTAGCAGAAACATCAAGCCCAGCGGACAGAACTGGAAAAGGAAATAGTGTCTGCGAACGAACGCGGTCGCGCGAGTGGTGGGGACGACCGATGAACGTTAACAATCGCACTCGCATGCAAGTTACCAATTCGATCGGGGCTGCGATGCACTGTGCAAGACTTAGTTCTTGAAGTAACTGGGCTTGGCATTAATCTGGCGCTGGCACGTCCACGTGGACACCGGGGTTGTCGGATCTACATCATGATTGGCAGGGGGCGATCGTAAGGCTTGACATGGATTTAGAGAGCGCAAACTAGTTACGACGTTTTTTCATCGATGTATGGCTCCGAGAACCTGGGAGTCCGGTCCCGTAGAAGCGGTTGGCATAACACTTAGGGTAGGAGTCTGTACGTGTTTCATGACCTGGCTTGACAGAACTGTCGATTCAATATTGAACTATCCAGGTCAAGTGATCAACTCGCTGTGTTCCCTCTGTTAGAAGAAGCGACTAGTGGATTGAATATAGAGTCCAGTCGAGTAGGAAGACTGGGGGAAAGGGCGAGCGAGCGGGTGTCTATGACGGAAGTTGCGCTAATGATTCAGAGTGTAGGTTATCATTTTTGCTAAATAATTATTTAATTAAAGGCCCATTCATCTTAACCTCTTACCTCTGACCACAAACACTTTGATTCCATCCCGCAAAAAATGGAGCATAGCATGCAATCCGGTCCAAGTCATGTTCAGACAACGTCGAGATATGCTGGCCAGAAGTAACCGAAAAGAATACAATCGTAACATATTAGAAGAAAAAAACTATCACCGTAGTAGCAATGCAGGAAGGTCAAACAGAAGAAAAGCAATGACATTCTATTACATGGATGACAAGTTTTCGTTTGTCTACTCAACCGTCCGAGTTTAGAAGCACTCTGTAGAAATAAGTGGGTCATTGAGAGATGTAATCCGGAGTTAGTATAAGCTACGTACTGCGGTGGACAATACCAGGGCCAGATTCGTCATACTCCTGCTTGGAGCACCACAAATTCTGGAAGGTGCTAAGGGAGGCAAGGATAGATCCACCAATCCACACCGAGTATTTCCGCTCGGGTGGTGCAACAATCTTGACCTGCCAAGGGGATGAGATAACAGATAATCAAACCTCCGTCTGGAGGACGCACCTTCATGCTCGAGGGTGAGAGTGACGTCAACTCCTTCTGCATCCGGTCGGCGATACCAGGGAACATGGTGGTACCACCAGAAAGAACGACATTGCCGTACAGGTCACGACGAATATCGAGATCACACTTGAAGATCGAGTTGTACCTGAATCAATGCGGTCAGGCACGAAAGCGTTCCGAGAGACACTCAGACACTTACGTGGTTTCGTGAATACCAGCAGCTTCGAGACCGAGGAAGGCTGGCTGGAAGAGAGCCTCGGGTGCACGGAATCTAGACAACCAGGTTCAATAATAATACTGCCGTCCAAAAGACAAGGTACCGACCGCTCATTGCCGATGGTAATCACTTGACCGTCAGGAAGCTCGTAACTCTTCTCGAGAGCAGAGGATTGGGCAGCAGTCTGGAGTTCCTGCTCAAAGTCGAGGGCAACGTAGCAGAGCTTCTCCTTGATGTCACGGACGATTTCACGTTCAGCAGTCGTCGTGAAGGAGTAACCACGTTCAATGAGGTTCTTGATCAAATAGTCCGTCAAATCACGGCCAGCAAGGTCAAGACGAAGAATGGCATGTGGAAGAGCAAAACCCTCGTAGATGGGGACAGTGTGGGTGACACCATCACCAGAGTCCATGACAATACCGGTCGTACGACCAGAGGCATACAGCGATAAGACGGCCTGGATGGCGACGTAGAATGCAGGAGCGTTGAATGTCTCGAACATGATCTGTGTCATCTTTTCACGATTAGCCTTAGGGTTGAGGGGAGCTTCCGTGAGGAGGACGGGGTGCTCTTCCGGTGCGACACGGAGTTCATTATAGAAGGTGTGGTGCCAGATCTTTTCCATGTCGTCCCAGTTCGTTACAATACCGTGTTCGATCGGGTACTTCAAAGTGAGAATACCACGCTTTGACTGAGCTTCGTCACTGGAAAGCGCAGGTAGGCGACTGGGTTCACAAGTAAGCTGGGAGCACGTACCCAACATAAGAGTCCTTCTGGCCCATACCAACCATCACACCTTGATGGCGGGGACGACCGACGATAGAGCTGTCGATCTGCTGTCAGATATTACCAATCCATAACCCTTGACCACATACGGGAATACGGCACGGGGGGCATCGTCGCCTGCGAACGAGCAAGTTAGACGCGAAGCAGAGTGTGAAAGAAAAAGGATCAAGTACCAGCGACTAGAGAAACAGATCAGCAGACATTGAGACCAACGATTGGCAAGTACTCACAGCCAGCCTTGCACATGCCGGAACCATTGTCAATGACCTGGTGAACGACGATGGGTGAGGGCGTTGTCAACGTGGAGAGTCACAATGATGAGCGACTTACGAGGGCAGCTACTTCGTCTTCCATGGGGATTATTCGTGAGGTAGATTGAGTAGAGTGGACGAGAGATGGGGGGAAGATGAAGCTTTCTGATCAGCGGAGAATCTCAGCTTTCAAACCCAGTGTCCAAAACAAGGCAAAATAAATACTATCTCGGCGTCGGCCGCAGCAACCGTCACCGCTGCTGCGGCGGTGCTGTCCGAGTCGTGCGCAGCGACAGTACTCACAGTGATGGTGCACAAAGTCGAGGGAAAAGACCCGCAGTCTTGGTTTATGCAGTCAAAATTAGGTAGGCTTGGACACCCACATCACCATGCGATGAACAAGACGTAACAACAACATCATGTACAGCCCGAGGACGGTGATGAGACTGACTGTGGTACACAGGTATGGCCGTCATTACTACACCTGCCATAATCGGGTAGATCTTCATTGACTTGGACAGCTCCCCTCATGTTTCTTGACTCAACTTAGTCACCTAAAACCGTAAGAACACGTTGTGGGCTTGTGCGTAAGTGATAGACAATGACAGCCTTGCACTCGTACATGCGAATCAACCAGCCACCCGTGCGAACACTGCCCATTTCTTCCCGTCAGCCTCCCGCACAGCACCGATGATCAAAGTCTCAGCCCAGTGAGCCCATGATTCCCATTCATCGCACAGCTATGCCACCAACGTGGAGCACAGCAGTGCCAGCGTCAACGTCCATGTCATCATCCCAACCACCCACTCACCAACCCTCCATCCCCGCCATGATCGTTCTCGCACTCTTCCTATCCCTGATGGCCGCGCTAGCCATCGGCGTCATCCTCCGCCAACGCAAAGCAATGGCAGCCCTGAGGACCGACGAAGCAACCCCACAAGAGAAACACCCGGGCCGTTCCCGGTCGCAGTTCGCCTCGTCCTTGTCCTGTTTCCGTCTCAAGGCTCGACCGCGGCGGACCGCAGCCGACACCGTGACCATGGACGACCCGACCGCAGTGGGTGCGCTGCACGCAACGAGCGTCCTACTGGCTGCGGCACCCTGCCACGTGTTTTCCCCTCCGATGACGATGCACTTTAGGATTCCTCTCCAAGACAAGACTGTCCTCATCCTTGGCGTACCGCTGTATCCTGTCCGATGCGCCGGCGCGCAGCAGTGTGGTGCTCCAGCGGTGAGGATCCCCAATTCTTTTGAAACAGCCGACGTTAGCTGCGTGACATCAGCCTGACATGGTGTTCCCCCGCAGTGCGACTATTCAGAGACAAGTTATCCATAACAGGAGCTGCGAATGCCGCAAAGCCTCGTCCCATCAAGTCTCTCTCACCTTCAGATTCCTGTGTCTCCCGTCCGACAACCACCGGTCGCCATCCATGCAAAGCTGTCATCGACCCTGATAGTATCCAACACAAGAAGAATCACCTAATCTCACTCGAGCAACCTACCAACACCGACCGTGTCCAGGAGTTCCATGAGGCGCACGATTCAGAGGTTTCCGCCACCATTCGAACGAGGGCTCTACGACTTGATATTAAGAACATGCCTGTAATCCTAGTATACAACAATGATAGAACTGAATGGACATCGTGGTAACCATACATACTAGCACACCACATCTGCTTAGATATCCGTACCAGGCGCCGCCAACGCTTGTGGGTGATAAATACCATGGAAACCGAAACCAACGACACATTCCATGCTCGCTCTGCCCACCTCCTTCATGTTCTTTGCGTCCAGCACCAATAAATAACTCTTTTCTGCAAACCCATCGAGCACGACGGTCAAGAGTACGCCGTCATCCTCTGCAGTGCCCTCCGGATTGGGAACGAATATCGGCTCGCCGGGATTGTGTCCCTGTACGGACCAGTATGTCGGCGTGTGCGTCTCCGTGTCGTACTTGACGATACCATCAAAGAAGGTGTTCAAGTCGCGGTCGCAGAGACCGTAGATGTACCGCGAGCGTTTGGTGAGGAATTTGGGGTTGATGACAGGAAGGTCGCACGAGTGCTCATGCTCGGCGGTGTGCATGGTGACAGCCTCGCGAGCCTCTGACGGAGCATCGATAGTAGTGTTGACGCCAGGTAACCGCCAGCGTCGCAAGAACACGTCACAGCTCCTCCGCTTCTCGCCGACATAGTTGAGCGAGGCAGGCGAGGTGGATTTGATGTTGTTGTAATAAAACCGTTTGATGACGTCAAGATTGTTGTAGATCGAGAGGTCGGCGATGATGTCGATCTGGGCCGGATCTGAAGGGGAAGGTTCTTCCCAGGCATTGACGGTGTGGAAACAGAAGAAAGGGTCGCATTCGTACTTGGCAACGACACCTTTACCATGTTTGCGGTCGACCACATACCACATCGCTTCCTGCGATGGGTCGAATGGAGCAATGGCGTCAAGCATGTTTTTCTCCCACAACATCTTTGAGCCTCCCCATGCATACTGACCACCCCAAACGCACAAGATGAAGTAATTCTCGGTGATAAGCGAGGAGTGCAAGTAAGCGCCGGGTGCATCCGTGATAGTCGCCAGGATATCTGTCTTTCCCGTCGCTGCAGACACGCGGAAGATCCTGTACGTCTGTTGTCTGCCAAGAGCAAGGTTGTAGTTGAAGATGTCGCCAGTGACTGGGTCTGATTTGGCGTGGGCGGCAGAAAGAGGGCCGGTGAGTTCGGAATGGAGAACGGCTTGGGTGGCAAGACCCATGGGCTCGAGTGTTTCGGGTTCAATTTCGCGTAGCTGGGCAGAGTCTGTCTTGACCCAGAGAGACTGGATGCCGGACGCATGACCTCCTTTAGGCTTCTTGCCCTTGCTAGTATCAACGTCCTTCAAACCAGGCGGGTTCACGGAGAGCGTGACACCAACGTTGATTTGATCGTTAGGCGCCCTCGGTTCCGGAATGAACATGGTCATGACCTTTTTGAAGAAGCTAGTACAGGGGTCACGCTTCTGGCCAAAGCTGAAACCAGTCAGCTTGCCGGTCTTGCGGATGTTATCGATGAGTGGGTCGACGCTCCGACGAGAGTTGTAAATAACACGGGTAGAGTTGTCAGACTGGATGATCTGAAAACGGTGGTTCTGCGAGAAGCCGTCGAACCAGTGGTCGATGGAAAAGGTTTCGCCGTTGTCGGATTTTACTTGGTAGCCGCCAGGGCCTGTACGGTACAGAGTACCTGAGACGTAGGATGGGATATTCCCAGAGACTTTGAGCTCGACAGGCTCCCTTTCCTCATGAATGACGTCAAACTGCAACACAATGCGGTCAACGACGCCACAATAATATGTAAGAAGATACACCACGTACCCCAGCGTCGTTGGGCCAGTTGTTGAATGGGTTGGACATGATGATGGTGGGGGTTCAGAGCGTTCACCCCTTTGATGCGGAGGTTTATATGAGACCGCAATGCCGTCATATCGTTGATCAAATATCAAAATCACTGCATCGCCACTGCGCACCCCTCTTGTCAATACCACGGCCCCCGGGCACTCAAGCCCGTCGTGGTAGTTAAATGTATTAAACGATACCCACTCCATCCGCTAGTTACATCCCAGGTGTAGACTCAATCGACGAGTCACGCCATTCCCGTCCACAATGGAGACCTTAATGGTCTCGTCGAGTGGCTGACGGTTTGGCGAACCTGCGAGTCAGCCTCTTAGCTACTTAAACCCAGACTCTCTCGATGTCTTGTTTCCTTCTTGCTCTTCGTCGTTTGCTTTCGCTGTCTTGCCCCTTCGACGTCCAACTCATCGATGGCGCCTCAAGCTTCCCTAGTCGATCCCACCCCGACCCTCCAGTCTTCGGCCTTGTCCACACCAGGGAATCCTAACCACCAGACTTGGATGCCCGCGATGCTCTTCATCTTTCTCGGTCTCTGCCTTGCATACACGTTCTCCTATGTCCTCTATCGGATCATCATGTCACGCAGGCTTGCGTCGCAAGACGATGTTCCAGACACCCCTGACCGTGGTGTATCTCAGTTTATGAGTATGTCCTCTTTCGTTCGCCTCCAGGATTGCAGTGATGGCACCACCTTGCTACGTTTCTAGACGGTGCTCGCCTCACACTCAACTTTTCCCACGTTCACAAGTCTACCCCTCCCACTCTGAACGAGTCTCGCAACGTGTGTTTTACACCTGTCAACGGTGGATGACTTATCCTCTCTCCATTCTTTAGACACCCGATGGGGAGAAACTACTCACAGACCCCTCGCACCCCGTTCAATCGGAGATCCCGACGAGTAGTCCGGCAGTCCCTTCTTCCTCGCCGTTCACGTTGATGCCGTCCTTGACGATCCACCCAAATCAAGGGCTGGACGAAGCACAACTCGGAGCCGAACCGCCGTCCACCCCAGTCCCAGCCCCGGCCCAGCAGCCCTTTTCCCAGCGTATCGCAGCCAAAGTCAAGTTACTCTCGCGGGATAAGACGGAAGCCATCTCACTGGACCCAAAGCTCGCGCCCGTCCAAGGTCCCCTTCGACCCCTCTCCATGGTCCCAACTCCACCGCGCCAAAAACGGCTCACTCTCTTTGGACTTGGTTTCAAGTATTCGCGTGGTCATGGCGAGGGTCCGGAAACGGGAACGGAAACGGAAGCGCAATAGAGTGCTGGTTGCGCCTCGACGACGATTTCTTGTACTGTGTTGCTCTTCGACGATCCCTCTGTTTCCCCCCTTCTTTCTTCGATTTGCCTCGTCAGTGTGCATGTCATGTACTTTTTCGTTTCTTGTTCTCAGCTTGTATGTATAGCTGGGATTTGTTTTTGTCAAGACAGGCGCTATCCGCGACACTGCATTACTGTAACTTCATGTAACCGCAGTCGGCCTCTATTCGTCGTCAAGCTGTCAAGGTGACGGAGATATCTCATACGGGGTTCCGATGTTTCTTGTTCCGCTCTCGATCTCAACGTTGATGTGAACATCCGAGGATAGTAAGTAAGAGACTTGTTACCATCGCCTACCAACCAACAACATTGATTCAGAACCAAAAATGTACAATCGGTAACCAGTTTATCGTACAGCTCGACGATAAATAAGGTGATATCAGAAACAACTTGTTCGTACACGATACATCCATTGAGACTCCGTCCTTTTTTTCCCGTTCACCCACCCACTCACTCACTTGCGAGAATAGTACCTCGACGGGCGCATCTCCGACTTGGCACGCATGATGCCACGCGTCGGCGCGTGATCATCCATCACTTCTTCCTTGTGCACCACGTCCCACGCATCGTCCTCGTCCAACAGCCTCCCCTTCTCCTCCATCAGAGACTCGCTCCGTCGCACGCCGCGCCCGAACCTTTTCAGCGTCGTACGACGCCGCACAATCTCGACGACGCCCTGTACTTTGGGTATCGCCGCTTGCACCCATTTCTCGCTCGAGAACATGCGCGTCGGGGACTGTACGTCGATACCCGACTGTGCGGGGGTGATGTACCCTTTGGGGAGAATATCCCCAAAGGTCTTGGCTGGTTTTTCAGAAGACCACCGCCTTAACGCAGGATCCGGGATCTCTGCAAAGCCAATGGAACACGCGCGCGCGTCAGTCCCCCCCACGTCCGTTGGAAACAACAAACGCAACTGGGAAGCAGGTATACAATACAATAAACATGGGCACGTACCTGTAATGGTGACACTACGCCGGTGTGGGAGAGCGGGGTTGAGTACGCCGTATCTCGCGCCAGGGGCGCCCTGGTAGAGCCGGCCAGAACAATCACGGAACGTGTAACACTGCTCATCTGCGTCGTAGGCAATCCTTTGCATGCCTTCTGGGAGGCGGTATGCGTCCTGTCGCAGTTCGGCATATATTAGTATGCCGTTTTCGATCATACACCGTCAGGATGGAAGAGTAGGGATAGGAATGGGGACAGGGTCGGCTTTGACGACGTACCTCGTCGTATTGAGAGAAACGGCCCTTGCTCATGATCGTGACTGTGGATGTGGTAGTGGTGGTTGAGAATGAAGAAACGACTCTTTGCTGTGGTCTTATCACTGTGACACATCTATACTAGGAACACCGCAATTCTTGCTTACATAATCATTTAACCGGATCTTCCGTGGTACTAAATTTGATCGGGAATAGACCGTGATTCGTGAACTCGTGTCGCACTGCAAAGCGCTGTAGTTGGGCTAGCAGATGGTCATCAAACAGGTGTTGCATGGCACCTGGAAGAAGATCAAAACCAGTGTTTGTTTAATTAGCATGGCACCTGTTCAAACTCATACTATCATTCACAGTACGATTCATCCGCCGCTTTTCAAATTGAATCCCCCCTGTCCTTATCATCCCATCTAGGATCTAGATTCATCCGACCATAGCCACAAAACATGTAAAAGGCAGAGGTTCAAAGTTGACCCGAGTCCCACGAAGAAGAAATGGAAAACACAATTCTACTAGTACATCAAATTCCCGACAGCGGACGGGGAGCCGTCGTTGTTGTAAAGGCAAGATCCCGTTCCAAGATAGGACACTGCAGAGGGGTCATTCGTCTGCAACAAAGACGGAGAAGTGGCCACGAATGGAAAGTAAAGCTGCACGTAAGACGCGCCATCAAGGAAGGAAAAGGCCTGCTTGAAGAATGTGACCCTTTTGGAGATGGCGTCAGAACGGACGGATCCGATGCGAATCGAACTGGACTTACTGGTCGGCCTGACCACCAGGGGGGTTCGTGAGAGCGAACTCGGTAATCACCAATTGGTAGTTCTTGTGGCACCATGTCAATGTCTTGGACACAGAAATGGACCAGTGCTAGGACTTACAGGGAACTGAGCATGCGCTGACTCGACGAAACTCTGGAACTCTGCGAACGAGGTCCTATGGATGTTACAATTAGGCAAGAAACAGGCGGGAATCACCCTGTCACCTACCCATACCAATGCTAATAGGAATGGAACCCAGTTTAGCGAACCGCTGTCGAAGAGAAAAACCGAATTCGACCTACCGCATTAATGTAATCAAAGTAGCATTGGCCAGCACAGGCGGCGATCATCTCAGAGAGCCAACTCAGGCCCTGACCAGATGCCGTGCTCGACGTAACGGCGGGAAGAGCCTTCCTGATGGTCTGTAGTATCGTTCCTGTCAGAGAACATCTGCGCCGATCCAACTACATGTTTCCTACCAGAGGGTTTATGTACTGGATGTACCAAGAAGCGGCTTGGCTAGGAGTAATCCCGTTGATGTCCGGCTCGTTCAAGCTGAACACGGCTACACGTGATGAAATCCGGTGAGACAACGCTGGACGAAGAAATTTGATGTAGGGACATACTTGCCCACCCTTGGGCTTGCCAGCGAGAATAGAGATCGGCGATGGGACTCGAAGTACAATCGAGACAGCGTTGCATGCCAATGAAGCCTAGGCCGCCATTACCATTGGTCGAGGGCGGCGCGTAGGTTTCATAATCATAACTAAGGGGTAATGTCGAATAAGAAATCGAGCTACTGGAAATAAAATAGTATACATGGCGACCACTTCACCATCGCCATTGTTGAATACTCCAGGGTCACTGTGATAATCAGTCAGAACAATGTATACATAGCGCAAGAAGTAGTCGCACAGCGGGGAATTGTCTGGTGAACGAAAGGTCAATCGCGGGCAGGAGAGACATCTATTGCACTCTTACAGTAAGGCCAGCAGAGACCTCTCTTGCCTGCCTGAGCTGCAGCGGCAAATACTGTGAGGAAGACAAAGGCAGAAGGCAACATAACGCGGGGCGAAGAGTTGGTGCTGCACAAGGAGCCACCCGGACCGTATTTATGGTGTGGATCCGCTATCCAGTCTGGAATCCGATAGCACCGCAGCTGGTGCAAAGGGCCTATGGTCATATGGGCCCTATGTCGGTCCGACTCGGTCATCAGATGGACTACTAGGCCCGGCTCTGTGAGAAACATAATCGGTTAGTATTGCGGCGCGATCTAGACATACGTGGTGATGCACATTGACGGACCTTGGATGGAACCGGTGGCGATGGACACGGATCCCTTGAGGAAGTGTTAACTGAATAGTAGCCGCGGCAGATATCAGTCGGGAAAGGTAGCTCTTGTTATTCGACCGGCATTCCTATTGCTTGCCGGGTTACCACATGTTCGGTTCTGGGCTTGGACCGGCCCAAGTGTCCATGTGGTAGTAGGCAGCAGTAAAAATGACACTAGTCAAGAACCGCAGTAAATGACAACCGATTAAACTTCCAACGGCACTCAGGGACTCACTGGCATCAGGAGGACTCGAAGATGGCATCTTCACTTCGAATCTCGAGCAAGTTTAATGTGCTCCTGAATACGGGCAGGACGGAATACAGTAATCTAAATGTCAAGACAGTCACATGTCCATATCCGCAGGAATGTAATCACCACATGTGTCTTTGTTCAGACAGGAGGTTTAAATATTAACGATCGAGTAATGGAAATGGATGCTAACTTGCTGCAATGCCGAGGACTTTCGACAAACAAGGCGCCTACAATCCTTGGTTGGTATTCAGATAGGAACGTGAGGAAACAACACACCTTTGCCAGGGATCAGGGATAGATCGGAGGGCCTTTGATAGTCACTGCTGTAGTGGGTGAGGACATGGTTGATACATCACAGCATCGATGGTTCAGCGCTTTAGCTGCCTTCTAGAGCGACGTTTAATGGACACGCGTCTTCACTGGCAGTGGCCGGACCTTGGATAAAATCGTGGACAGCCAGCGTACGTTGAAGGAACCCTTGCATTTCAGCATACTCCCGTACTGTTTCACCCACTCTTCATGGAGTATGGAATCATTCTCCTAGCTTGAAGCAAGGGAGAACGACGCAATGATATAGTCAAGACCAACGGGAATTGTGACGTATAGCATAAGTTCCAGGTATCGCCATAAGTCCAGTTTGTTCCCTGAAGACCGCACAGATGGCGTCACTGGCCAGGTTTGAACCTGATGCTAGTACTGAATACGAAGAACTTGCAGAATCCAAAGGTGGCAAAGGCGAACGCGGCGAACAACGGTTTTCCTCCTGGGCTCATGTTGCCGAGTCGCGGCTGGCTCGGGAGAAGGGCAAGTTACACGTGGAATAGTCTGCGTGTATCGCCCGCTCGGGTGCGCGAAACAAAGATCTGAGATATTGTTGAGCGGTGGACAACAACACTCAATGTACTACGACTACTACGAGAAGTAATTGATATTGATGGCATGGTTGGGTATAAACCCGCAGGGTTTCAGCCCGAGGCTGGCCCGATCTGTGGATGGGATAGGGTGAGCTGTGAACCCACTTCGTTGTGTGGATTGCGCATGTTGAGGAAGGGACGGCGAGAAAAAGAGGAAAGGGCTGTAGTGCAGCCCGAGCGGAGGAGAGAGAAAAGCGACCCCTCGTGCCTCGGCTTACGTCACGGTAGTCTACCATACAGTACTCTACTCTTGGACAACAGTCAGGCCTATCAGGTTTGTACGGGCCCATTTCAAGATTAGCTGTTAGTTTTCAAGATGTCGAACAGCACTTTCTACTTACAACATATCCAGAGAGTTGACTTAGCTCCATGCAAGTCATGTCAGCTTTCTGACAAGAAAGAAAAAGGTATGGGGTATCAATGGATCACTTGAATAAATACATTGAACGAACAGTATATACTTGATGGTTCGTACAACCTTCCGGGATTAACAGCTTGAGGACGGCGAGAGCACCAGCTCGCCGACAGCGGATGGGGTGCCATCGTCATTGTAGAGGCAATTTCCGACCCAGTCAGGAGAGGTGCCATGCGCCTCGGCCAGGGCAGGAGAGGTGGCCACGTATATGCAGTGAAGTTCCACATAATCTGCGTTGTCAAGGAACGGCAAGGCCTGCTTGAAGAACGCGAGCCTGTGAAGGATTGTTTCAGAACAGGCTAAATGCGAATCGAGGTCGACTTACTGGTCGCCCTGAGTAGCGGGGGGCTGGAGAGCGTACTCGGAAATGATCAATCTGTAGTTCTTGTAGCAGGCATATCAAGGTCTTGCACGTACAAATAACTATCAAAGCTTACAGGGAACCGAGCGTGCGCGCCCTCGATGAAACTCTTGAACTGTTCAAACGACACTCTGGACATACATAATTAGGGGTAAAGATAGACAGGAAATCAGCCTGTCACTTACCCGTACCAGTGCTGATGGGAATGCGACCCAGTTCAGTGAGCGCCAACAAGAAAACAGATATTCGACCTACCGCATTGATGTAGTCGAAATGGCACTTGCCAGCACAGGCGGTGATCATATCAGAGACCCAGTCCAAGCCCTGACCAGATGCTACGCTCGAACTAACGGCAGGAAGGGCCTTCGCAACGGGCTGTTTGTTCCCATTAGAAGACATCCTAATTTAATTACGGGTTTCCTACTAGAGGGTTGATGTGTTCGATGTACCATTCAGCGGCTTGGCCAGGAGTGATGCCATTGAGATCCGGTTCGTTCAGGGAGAGCACGGCTACACGAGATCAAGGCTTGTGAAAAAAAGAGCCAATGAGCTGGTAAAGAGACGTACTGCCCCACCCTTGTTCCTTCAAGCGAGCGGGGAGCCAGGCGATGGGACTCGAGTCGCAGTCAAGGCAGCGTTGCATGCCAATGAACTCGAGGCCGCCAGTATCGTTGGTCGAGGGTGGCCTGTACGTTTCCCAATCATAACTGGGGGATGAGAGTTGAATAAGCAATTGCGCCACGAGAATAAAATAGCGTACATAGCGACCACTTCACCGTTGCCGTTGTTGAATACTCCAGGGTTACTGTGATAACCAGTCAGAACAGACAGACACGTAACCCAAGAAATAATCGCACAGCGGGGCATTGTCTGGTGAAGAAAAAGGTCAATCACGAGCGGGAGAGATGTCTGTTGCATACTTACACCAGGGCCAGGCGAGACACCTCTTGCCTTGCTGAGCGGCAGCGGCAGCGGCAAAAACTGAGAGTAAAACAAAGGCAGAAGAAACCATAATGGAGGACGAAGAGGTAATACTGCACGAGGTGTTACCTGGACGGTATTTATGCTGGGGACAGGCCTTTAATCATGTGTACTCTGTCGGTCACCGTCAGACAGACTACTAGGAATGGCCCTTGAGAAACATACTCCGTCGTTATTGCGGCGCGATCTCAACATACGTCGTGACGTACATTGACAGGCATTGACCTTGGATAGAACCGGTGGTGATGGTTACGGAACCCTTAGTATGGAGGGGCTACCTGAAGTAGCCAAGGCA
This sequence comes from Boletus rex-veris, assembly GCA_038088795.1. Taxonomy (NCBI): domain Eukaryota; kingdom Fungi; phylum Basidiomycota; class Agaricomycetes; order Boletales; family Boletaceae; genus Boletus; species Boletus rex-veris. The sequence continues at coordinate 19,142 of JBBPJQ010000498.1, forward strand.
ACTACGGAAGCCTAGCACCTCGAAGGAGGATAACTATGCTTCGTTGTTTGTCTAGCATACGTGTTTCTTGTTGAATTACCGAATCTGGACCTTGAACTTGACTACCTGGCAGAAGTCAGGAACCGAAAACCATACCTTGCACTTGAGAGTCGAAGACCGTCGACATAGAGTCACCATTGTTTGAGTTCGGGTGTCTTGTCCGTCGTTTACGGTTCCTACTGTCCTGTATCATCATGACATCCCGCATATCATGCCAGTGGACAGTACGATTCGTCGCCAATGCCGACGAAAATACACGTCGACTCGGGTGGGACGTACGGCGTAGGTGGTCGTCATAGTACTACGTTGTCGTCGGAGGTTTGACACGACAGGAACTAGCTGCCAATTTGGGTGATGATTACCGTGACCCCCATGCTCAAATACAAGTGGCAAAATAAGTTCCATATGATATTCTAATCAACACTGAGTAATTGAGCCTGCATAGTCATCACAGGAGCTTGAGGCACCCCCAACAAGCTGATACATACCGGGTACATCGTTGGACAGCCGTCAAAATTCGTAGAGTACCGACGCCAATGGTAGTACCTGGGGGTAGTACCCCTGGAGGCCTGGACTACTCGAATTTACATAGTGTCAATTATTGCCACGTAGCACAACCTGAACTTCCCCCCGTTTCAAACCAACTTTCCGAAATGTTTCGTCAAGTACTATGGCTTGGTTGAGGGTCAAGTTGGCGCAAATCCAGCCATGACCATAGTATGATATATATTCTCTATCACTCTGACCAGGTATCGGAGCGCCATCAGTACTACTGTCACACTTCAGAATTCTTCACTTGGATGGACACATGAGTGCGTTGACAAAGGTGTTACACGCTCGCGTCCGGTTAAGACTTGAGAAGTACCCCTGGGGCCTGGTGGATGAGTGCAGGGTTTCATGTCCGCACGAATGTCGGAGCTTGTCACGAACAAAACCCGGGCCTGGTTTTTCATGCCAGCAAGTCTTCGTTTCCAGGAAGCGCCGGAACGAGTACGTTTGACTCCCGACTCATTTTACGATAATACGGACGTACTTCACTGTCATACTTGCCTGTCCGATCCGTTTCAACGATGTGGTGAAAACCTTGGAGACTGCTCGTCCGACGGTTGCTTTTGCGTCAAGCTTCAAGTTGGGTTTCGTAAATTATATATTTTTCTCTGGGTTTTGGTACAACAGGAGCTATAGAACGACACGCGGACAACAAGTGCGGCACACGTAAACAAACCAAACCACTCTAAAGCTGAGCTCGTGTCACATGCGAACTTGTCCCGCCAGTGCTCGTTCCCCGGAGAAGTCCAATCCTGGCGACGAACGGTGCGAGGGCCACCGTGTATTGGCTGTACGTCGCCGGAGATCCCCTTTGTTTGACAGAAAGAGGGCGGAGCGGACTTTCCGAGGTTCGAGTCCAAAGGCAAAGACTCAGAGGTGGATCACCTTGGGGCAAGATTCGCATGCACGAGACCGAGATCCGAACTTGGAAGACGAACACACTGCTGCAGCACTCCGGGAAGAGGGATTGGGGTCAACGGATGCAATTGAGGTTTCCGGCCACATCGAGATGGGCGTGAAACGACAAGAGACACCCGGGGAGAGGATGAGAAAGGGTAGGAAATGGGCCGAGCAGTGCCAAGTTCGGATCAGGGTGAGCTAGTTTGGAGTGTCGTCTGTTTGAACGGGTGCGCAAATGTCGTCGAAGGAATGTTGAATCCACACGTGTCGTCCGATAGCTTCGTCGTGAATTTTCTAACCGAGACAATACCGAGACCACTATAAGGGAGGAATGAGAAGAGCGTCTGGAGTGGACCGGGAGGTACATACGAAACACAAACGTGCAACAAGACCTAGCACGAAACTAGGCGGAATCGTTTGAGTACGATCAGCACAGAGGAGAGGGACGAGACTCTACCAAATACAAATCACAAGACAACCAAGAACATAACTTGGGCGATCGTTTGGGATCAGACCCCAAGAAGCCTGGATGGGGAAGGTCACACTTTTGTCGCAGAGTCAATATCAGGACGTACAATATCAAGAAAACCGAGAGCAAAATCGGGCGATCTGGACGGGGAAGGTTAAGCTTGTGTCGCAGAGTCAATATCAGGGTGTACAATACCAAGAAAACCGAGACCAAACCGAAAGCAAAGGAATACTGCTGGCAATCAATGACACATCAAAACAGTTAGGGAAGAAAATACCTACCCGGAGCTGTGCAAAGGAATGACGATAGTTGGAATCGGCTTTGGAAACCAATACTCAGAGTTGTGAAAAAAGTCAGTCGAATATGGGACGCACCATGACTGCCGAGGATGGAGGATGGGTAAACGAATGACAATAGTTGGAGGGCGGAAAGGGAGGGGTTTGATGACAAAATAGGAACCTCAGAAGCGAGCTAAGCTCGCCAGCGGACCATACAACAGCAAACGGCTGTCCCTGCGAGAGCGGATGTATGCCTTCATTGGTAACGAAGGAGGTGAGTCCAAGAACGTGGGCGACATAACCATCACTTCCTCGTTGAACCTGTCCACGACTGGTGAAGGCATGAGATGCTTGTGATCGTTGGGAGAGCTGGCCAGAGACGTGGCGGGCTTCGAAGGCGGTGTCATTGGATAGATCGACCCCTCGTCAGACACTTCGCTGTTGGTTCCCGGAGTGAAAGTCGACTCGAGCGAGCTTCGCCTCGCACTGCGGAGAAACCAGGGAGGTGCAGGGTATGGAACGCTTGTCCCTTCCTCGTCGTCATCGTTGGAGTACTCGGAATCGCTGTCCTCAGAGAGTGATCGAGGAGTACAATCCAGGTCAGGATCGCGAAGTTCCAGAAGGAGTTTACGCATCAAGTCTCCACCCGAATGAGGCGCTCCAGATATGTTGACATCATTGGAACCGTCTACCAAAGCTTCGTGGGTGTCGTGAACACCGATATCGTAGTTCGCAATCGTCGACTCCTCGTCCGCGCGGTCGAGCCCCTGCAAGGATCCGCAGGGCAAGGTCAAGTCCATCTCTACGAAGCTCGAGAGGCCGAGCAAGCCGGCTCGGCGAGGGATCGTAGGCACCAAGGGGTACCCCTCTTCCGAAATCGTGTCCTTGAGACTCTGGGCGAAGTAAGTCATGTCGACCACACCGTGTCGTCGAGCACAAGCACCGGAAGACGATCTTGGTGGGGTCACCACAATACCGTCGTAAGGTGAACAGGAGAAATGCGATTCGGAATCGGTTGTCGAAATCCCATCGTAAGGCGAACACCCAAGGTCCGGCTCGGAATCGACTGTCGATATCCCATCATAAGGTGAGCAGGCGAAGTCCGGCTCGGAATCGGTCGTCAAAATCCCGTCGTAAGGTGAACCAGGGAAATCCAGTTCGGAATTAGAAGGCGATGTCTCAGACGAATCATCTTCCAGTTCGCCCAGGACGGAGAGGAACGCGCCCTGGCGAACAGTCGTGCCGATGATCTCGCTGCTGAAACTGACACTCGTTGGCGAGCTCGTGTCGTACGGCGGGACCTCTTTGACTCCGTGCCTTCCAACCCGGTCTGGTTTCTCACGTACACGCTTGCCATCGTCGTTCCCGTCCGAGTCGTCGTCGTTGTCATCGTCCATGTCCAAAAACGAGTTCA